>BDUI01014060.1:36573-46942 GCA_002335545.1 Apodemus speciosus | reverse complement strand
CACATGATCTAGAAACACTTAAACAAATGTTGAACATCATTAGCTATTATAGAAATGGAAATGAAAACTACTTTGAGGTTTCTTTTTACACATGTGAGAATAGCTAAGGTCAATAATACAAGTGACAACTCGTGCTGGCAAGGATGTGGAGCAAGGTTACACTCTTACATTGTGGGTGGGAGTGCAAGCTAATACAGACACTGTGGAAATCAATACTTTCCTCAGAAAACTGGGAATGGGGCTATTTCAAGACCCATCTTGGGATGTATACCTAAAATACGCTCCATTCTACGGGAAGGTCACCTGCTCCGTATGTTCATTCTGGCTGAACAGAAACTTGGAATGAGCAAGATTTCTCTGAACTGAAAAGTGATAAAAATGATGTGGCTGTTAAAAATGACGTAAGATTTTTACAGAAAACAGATGGAATTAGAAAAAAAATCACCATTAAGTAGGGGAACCAAACCGCCCCCCAAAAATGGCATTTGTTCACTTACAAATTCACAGTAGCTATTAGGTGAATGATCAGCTATAGTCCATAGACCCAGAGCAGACAGGGAATAAGGAGAGCTTTAGGGGAAATCATAGATATTTCTGGAAAGGAGAAATAGAAAATATTCTGAGGGTGGACTGTGGATGAATGGGCACAAGAGTAGGAGGTGATCGGTTGGGGAGGCAGAGAAAGTGCAGTGCAAGGAGGAGCAGCTGGATGTAAGGGGCATTGGGGAGTTGACGGAGATAGCTGTAGTACTAGTACCTTCCTGGAATCTATGAAGGTAACCTTATTGAGAACTCCTAGTAATGGAAAACGCAGAATCTGCCATCCTTTGTAGACAGGCAAGACTTCRGGGGTGGTTTACATTTGGTAGAGTTGTTGTCGGGGATGTCACATGGAGATTCCTCAATAACCCAGGCTGATGCTAGGACAGAAMGTTGCTCTCTGAAAATGGCAACAAGGCTACGTTAGTGTAAAGAACTTCCACACAGCCTACGGAATAYAGAGTTGTCAAGCAGGCACAGGCTTCAACATTTTACTCCTAGGTTCTAGTCTCTTGGTCAAGAGAAGGTACTCTAAAGACTATGGAAAGAGAAAAAGAAGACACCAAACAGGGTAAACTACTCTCCCCCTGAAATCTGTCCTGCTTGCAAAATGTGCAGGGGCATGGTGGTACCAAACTGTTTGAGTGACCAACCAATGTTTAACTTGAGCCCCATACCATGAATGGAAACCCAGGCCTTACARATCTTGTCAACAACAAATCACGGAGACTTCAATGACAGGCGTGGGGRATCCATAGGACTGCACCACTCCTTCGGCTGCTGTTATGGCTGTTTGCTTGGTGATTTTTGTGGGACTCCTAATAGAGGGAGCAGATGTAGCTCTGACTCACCTGTCCTTGAGCCACTTTCCTACTATTAAGTTGCCTTGTCCAGCCTCAATAGCAGGCCCATTGCCTTGCCTTTTCTATCCTTTGATCTCAKCTTGTTTCTAAAGAGGAAACAGAAGACAGGAAGTAGATATGGAGAAGAAAATAGCAGTAACACAGGGCTAGCCATGGTTAGTGGACGAAGAAGAAACAATGGTCAGAATATAGCGTGTGAAAATATAAACTATTCTAATTAAAGAAAAATTCAATTTGTCCTAAAGAAAATAAAAAGAAAGGAATCAATAATGAACAGAGAAAAGCAGAATACTGAAGACAGGGAAAGCATGATATTGACAGGGTTGTTCTGTTTGTGGAGAGCAAGAACATCACACAGACGCTTCTGACCAGCTCTTTCTCTGGTCCTGTCTACATCTGTGAAACCAGAAATCCTGTTCATGGCAATGTGAAATAATCATAAGGAAGGCAGCAAACCCAGGTCATTTTTCTCATAGAATCTTTGACTAGTTTAGATTGTGGAATTACTAAGGCTCCTGGTCATTTAATTCAAAGAGAGAAGTTTTGCTCTTCTTTAAGGAAAACTAATGTCTGAATAGCTATTAAAATAATGGAAGTTTGTACGTAATATCATGCAGTATAGGAATATTCATTACACAACATATTAAATGTAAACAAACTTATATATAAAAATATAAAATNCAGTGTAATAGTGACAAGACTATGTTTTAGGTAACAGAAACTTTACTGCTTTGAATTGAGGTCATCCTGAAAGGAAATATGTCTATGGCACTGGAAGCTTATCAAAAGTCACTCTAAAGATTACAGGCAAACAAGGGAATTTATAGCTGACATAATGCTATATGTAGGAATAATAGAAATGCCTCTAAATGACTCCCTCTACATGACAGCATGGTGCTGCTTTTAGCCTAAATCAGACAAACATGGTTTCCTGGTGAAAATTCTGGAATACTGGTGGGTAAAAAGCCAGAAGCTGGGGTGAAATGGGAAGATTATAAAAGCTGGAGGAAGGGGAGGTATGGTAAACAATACTGTCGTGTACAGTAGCATACAGAAATATGAATATAAGATAGCATGGGTACCCATCAAAACTCTGCCTCAGATCACACATGAAACACAAAGATAGGATGAAAATGTGAATGACAAGAACAGAGAATGAAGAGAGTGTAACTGTGTAAGCACTGCCAGGTACTTCTTGAGCAAAGGCCATTCATTCACCTGAAAATGCAAGCACTAGCACAAGGGATTTAGAAAGCATGGCATAGCCAGGCGGTGGTGGCGCACACCTTTAATCCCAGCACTTGAGAGGCAGAGACAGGCAGATCTCTGAGTTCGAGGCCAGCCTAGTCTACAGACTGAGTTCCAGGACAGCCAGGACTACACAGAGAAACCCTGTCTCAGAAAAACAAAACAAAACAAAAACAACAACAAAAAAAAAAACAAAGAAATCATGGCATAAAGTAAACTGCTGGCACTTTAGAATATCTACAACAACAAGAATACAGATAATGAAAATACTCTTCCAAAATCTTTTCTATAAATATTCTAAAAATTATAATTTCCATGAAACAAATGACAATAATCCCTAATTTATATGATAGGGATTTAGTGACAACAGGACATTCTGTACAACAGAACATTGAGAGGCAGGAAAAATGAAATGCTTTCATAAATTTACAATATTTAAAACTACCTCCTAGGGCATTGGTAGACAACTTGAGGTAGGTAAGAAAAAATAGGCATAGGAATGCATAAATTTTCAAGGGAATATTCAGTATATTTTTTCATAGCACTTCACCTTATGTTTCTTGTCTGTGACATATAGACTGAGTATTGTCATCTCCCCTGCTCCACTGACAAATGCTGTGCTATAATTTCAACAATAGTAAATACATAAAATGGGTGTGTATCACGACATTATTCTGCCCATGTCTATAATGGGAAATGTTCCATTTCATGGAGACTGAGAAACAAGTAATTCTAGGATGGAAAGAATATTCTAGAGTTTTACATATTCACCATGAAGTCACCAGAAACACTACAGCTTCTACTTTAAAACATGGAACTAACATTTCCTCAAATACACACTCACTTCTGAATTGACAATTCTGTACTTTCCAGGCTTCCAGTCAAAGATAACTATCCCTTTTTACATTAAAACTTTTTACAGTAGACAACATTCAAATAGCTATATGTAGGGTTCAGACACTGGGACTCTTGATTATTACAAGGTCTTCTAATCTAGTATTCACTAGAAATGTCTCTATAAGATTGGTTTCCTCAATTCCCAGATGTACCCAACTATTGTCACAACTAAGGGCTCTAACAGTGGGGATCTCTATTCCAGGAATCTTGCCCTCTCCCTTACCAACAAAAGAGGCTACATTATAATGCCACACAGTAGTAATAAATACTTACCTATAATTAAAATCAGGAGAGTATGGAATGATATTTTTCAATCAATGTAAGAAAACAACTGCCAACTCTAGTGTTACTTCCAGAAAATGTGGCTACTAGTATTGACAGYATTTAAGGTACGTTTGAATGCAGTAACTTACTAAGACATGTTTTTAGTCAACAAGCAACTTAGATAATAAACAGATCAAATTATGCACAAAAGAATCAAATATGAATTTTCCATGAGGACTCAGGAAATAAAACAGTTCTTGTGAGGAATAAATGAGTGCAATAGAACACATGTAGTTCTCAGGAAAGCTCTACACATAAGGAATGGAGAACAATGCGAACTATAATATACCACCCACGATGTCAGCAAAATCTTCTAGATTAAAAATCCAAAAAAATAAAAATTCAGAAAGACCATTATTTCATCCAATAATCTTTCAAAATCTTCAATATAAAATTCCTAGTACATCAGAATTGTTGAAGCATCTATCTACATAATAAATAATATTATTTGTGAATCATGGTTTTCAGTTCAAGATGAAGAAACTGTAGAGAACTAATCAGACAGCACAAAAAGACAAATGTTCACATACTTCTCAATATATTTCTAATCTATCTATAGGAGATGGAATGAGGATTACTAATTAGGAGGACTGTGTCTTCTTTCAGATGACTGAACCTTTATAACAACACTAAAAAGGCAGCTATCATGGAAGTGTATGCTACGCCTAATTTTGTACTCTGGAGACCCTGCATATGTATGATTCATTCACACATATGTGAACTAACACAGTCATGAAACAAAAAAAAAAAAAAGGAAAAAAAAGGGAAAAAACAACTACCTACAGACAAATGAAAAGCACAAAGGAAACAGATACAACATGAAGGAAGATATTTAATTTAATCTTTTCAATGATGGTATGATTGTAAATAAAAACTAAATACACACGCAGAATCCTTTGTTCATGGCAAATTCCTTAGATATTGAAGAATACATGATTAAAAACACTTTTAAAGGGCGCCAAGAAATTAAACCTACATTTTTTACATTCATATAAAAAGAAGTGGAAACGTCCAAGGATTAGAAGCCTGATTATATAGGTCAGAATGAAGTAGTCTCCCATTAGCTTATACTTTTGGAGTTGGATCCCTAGTTGGTCACAATGTTCAAGGAAATGTACTTGCTGTTTTCTTAGAATATCAGGATGAATACCAGCTCAGACAGGAAAGACAATTGATTGTACAGAAATGGGTGACAAAGATACACTGAGAAATTTGGCTGTGGGACACTGGTTGTGAAAGATATTTTTAGATAATTATGTACATGGGATCTTACAAGAATGAAAATGAGTCATTCTTTTGAAAGACATTAGTAAGTTTCTGTAGAAATTAGTAGAGACTCAAAGAGAATTTGATGATTCAATATAACATATTTTTTTCTGTGAAGACAGTAAAGTCCTGACAAAACATTGTTCAGCTTATTTAAACTGAAATGTATAGGTATGAGAACTAGAACTATGAAAGGGAGATTGTAATGTATGACAATGATGCCAGCGTTAACTTATGCACTACAGTAGAGAGTTATACACAAATTCATCACAACTGATGAGGAATAAAGAGTTCTAGATACAAGTGACCAAAACAACTTCCTATATTATAAAAGCAGAACACACTTGAAAATGTGCTCAGATTGAAGCAGGAACAGATTTGCCTGATAGGGTCTGAGGAGTGGACAGATTAGAGTGGAATACTCCTTTCCTTATGCAAATTTAATACTAATGCCAAAAGGATAATATTGCATAAAACGCAAAGAAGAGGAACACTAGAAAGACAGAATACAAAGTTGGTTTACCTCTACACCCCAATCAGGTAAACAGAAGCAAATATATGCAAAGAAAAATTATAGAGCAGTTGCCAGAATATACACAGACACAGATATTGTTGCAAAATTATATGGAAATGGAAGGAACTTACATCAAGTATGCAAGATTCTTTCAACACCTAAAATTAATCAATGTAAGATTACCAAGATCTAGACACAAAGAAAAAAATAGGTTGGGATATTTGAACCTGTTTCTAGTTAGGGTGTGGTTCCACCCCCCACATTACACAGAAAAGCCCTTTATACTAACTTTAATTCCAAACAATGAAGGTTTATTACTATGTAGAATGAAACACCCAAGTTCTAAAGTGATGTTTGATTGGTTGGTGAAGAGTATGACAAATCAGAGCAAGATTTGACAAAGTAGGTTATGCCCTTCTCTCATGAAAAGAGAGAGGAAATAAACTGTACTTAAGGAAGAGAAGGACAGTACACAAAGAAGAGAATAGTAAAGGAAAACAATAGAGTGCATGGAGAGCAGTAGAGTGCATTTGAGAGGGTAGAGCAACAGAGAGGGGGAAAGAAACACTTCTCCTGGAAGAGTTTTACGGAGTCAGATTGAAGAGAGAACATGATAGGTAAGGGCAAAGATAGAATGTGCAATAGAAGGAGCCAGAAGTTTAGAAAGATTGCTACAGTTAATTTAAGGTCAATCAGTGCAATTCAGTGTCTGAGATAAGAACCAGATTGAATAGCTCAGCTTTTGAGCCTGAACAGCTGAGGTTGAACCAGCCATGTATGAGTTGAGAAGGAACAACAACAAAAAAAAACAAAAAACAAAAAACAAAATAAAAAAAAAAAATGGTAGCTTACTCAGCAGCAAATTGGAGAAGATGAAAACACTCTAGGCCTAGATAAGATTGTAAGGCTCCAGCTGCATATGTAGCAGAGGATGGCCTTGTTGGACATCAAAGAGAGGAGAGGCCCTTGGTCCCGTGAAGCCTCACTGCCCGAGTGTAGGGAAATGCCAGGGAAGTAGGAGGGGATGGTTAATGAGTAGTTGGCGGGAAGATGGGATAGGGAATTTTTGGTAGCAAAAACAGGGAAGGTGATATCATTTGAATTGTAAATGAAAGAAATATGTAACAAAGTTCAAAGAAAAAAGAAAGTATAATCTACAACTGAAAAAAAAAAAACCCTAAAAAGAAACAAAAAACAAAACCAGATTGTATGGAGGATAGAGGCTTCTAGGACTAGGCCTAGTTTACCAGACAGAGACAGTAAGCATCCTAGACAGCAATTGCAATAGGAGAATGAAAATTTATTTTACAACCCTGTAGTAAAATCTGAATTTGCTCATTTTAAATGCTCTAAAGAATGTAAGCAGAGAAGAAATACGTCAGAATAATAAAGGCAAAAGACACAAAAGAAATGCAAACAGTGTAGAAATTATCAAAAGTAATTACTCCACTCTAATAAGCAAAAATTCACACTGCACAGGAAAAAACTCAAATCAAGAACATGAAAACATTTGATTGAACAGAATCAGCCATTCAGAAAGCAAGTGCATCTTCTGGAGTAAAACAGCTCAGGCCAGACTATTCACTCTGTCAACAAATATCTTGGACTCTTTGGAGGTAGCATTCATAAAGTCAAAAACTGCTATACAAAAAGGGGCAGGGGACAGAGTTATCAATGGCCTAACCTGGATGTTGAGCCTGTGTGTTATAAACTAATCTCCCAGGCAAGGCAAGGCTACTGGTATAGTAGCAAGATTATTTGTGGGTATCAGAGGGTTTTCTGTTTCAAGCTGAGGCCAGCTCCACAGGAAATACTGTAGGGGCAACAGTGGGAACCTGGCTAAAGTCCAGTAACAAAGGTCACAGGTCCTAGGAGGGAATCTGCTACTGACATTTGCTGCATGTGTAAATGGTACTTGTCATACACCCAGAGCCTGAGGCTGCTTTCACTCTGACGAAAAGGAACTGTTTTCAGTAGGCAAAAGTTATTTCAGAAACTCAAAACAATCAAGTTTGGAGATTAACCCACTGCTGACGGCACTGCCTGTAATGAAAAATCCCATTATCACATCTTATATTCTTCTCAGTGAAACTTTCCAGAATCATAATGAAATGAAATCTGGCAAAACCAAATACACGTCCTGATTGTCCTGACAGGTGAGCCCCATTCCACCCCTCGTTCAATTCCTCTAACACACCTGTATCCTTTCCTACACTATCCTTGTCCATGGGCTCTTGTCTTCGATTTAAGGGTGACCAGATTGGGCTGAGCAGAAAGAGACTTGAATATGTTCAGAAAGGACCTGGAAGGTTTCATGAAACAAAAATGAAATTTGCCAACACCTGGCCCAGGATATACATCAATGAAAGAGAAGATACCATGGAAAATGTCTTACTTTCTCTGAGGATTTCAGTYTACAATATGAGATGTGAGACTCCTTCACATAGTTCCCATACAGGCACAGTCCTTTTCCCAGGAATTCTAAAGAGAAGCAGTTAAGAGTGCAGGAAGACTATTCTGGCCCACTGAATAATGACAGCAGAAGTTCTCCAACAAGAGCTGTCTGGAAAAAAAAAAGAGCCACGAATTCAGGGTCTAAGCATCCCCACACTTGGAAGAAATTTACTGTGCAGAATTCAACAGACCATGAATGTGCATGGGCAGAGGGCTTTTCATGAACCAAGGAGACATTTTTCTCATGTAAAGGGAGCAATCATAATTCTAAAGATGCTGTCTAATTTTGTCTTAATCTATAGTGTGYTTTTTTATCTGTAGAAATTCCCAGCCCTGATATCATCCTCTCACAACAGGCATACTGGGCTGGTCTTGACCTTGTTAGGTCTCAAAGAAACTCAGGACAAATGGTTACTTGGAGTGCATGTTAACATATCTATGTAAACAGTGTTGGCTAGGTGCTTTCTTGGCTGCTTTTTCCTCCCTTGGCCAGCCCCTCTATTATCCCTTCTCTTCCTCCATACCCCTCCCCCACCTCTCATGGGCTAGTTACGTCTGGACCCAGTCAGATATCTCTTACTATTTTCTCCCTCAGACTGTAAAGTCTGAAATTAACACATAAGCATCACTTTCCCAAGAACCAGGTAGGTACCTTCCTGGAATGCTGCCAGGTCCAAGTCTTAGGACTCACGGGAAAACTACAAAAAAAAAAAAAAAAAATGAAAACACTTCAAAGAAAGACTCATGGGCAATTAAAATGGCCTATATGATTGTTTTTACAATTCCTTGCAGCAAATATCCAAAATCCACCTCTTGGTCAGTATGTAACATTTAATAAAGCTTACTCACATGGTGAAATTGGTTTTTCTCTGGGACCACTCAGGGTTAACAGAATCTACAATATATCTTCTCCTCAACCAGTTTTTACAGCAATAATGTCTTCACTCTCCATTCAGGTTTAAGGTGCAACATTAATAAATAAGCCTATGAAGACACATTTCTGAATGCTATGTCTACATAAAAGAGTACATATATACCTTTGTGAAAAATGAATCTAGACTATGATTTTACTCACTAAATGTCAATATTTACAGCCAATATGATGGTGCTTTAAAATGTATACTTTCTGATCAATNAAAAAGGGAAATGAAATGTAAATAAAGAATATATCCAATAAAAAAATGTTCAGATGTACTCTAAAACAAAAAATGAGGTCACAACCTAAGGAAGGTTATTTGATCAGAAAAAAAAGAGATGTTCTACTAGGCTGACAGTATTACATTTTTGATAAACTATATTTTATTATCAATATATAAATTGAAATAAAACAAGTCARTTTGTTTCTTAACCACATTCCTACTTTTTGATTCACTAAAATTTGTTGGCAGAAACGTCTTATATCATTCAAAGAAAGCAACATTCTGCATTTTTACAGTATACTATAATAGCATATTCGATTCTTGCCTCTATAAAAAAGACTCTTATACAAAAACCATGACAATCAATTTTCTTCTCCATGTTGGTCATTGGTCAAACACTTTGAAGGTGATTGCTTCACCTAAACTCTGTTCTTTCTGCCCTACACTTCCTCTTGCAACCTGCCGTGTAGAAGAGATGCCTGAAGTTCTCACCCATTTCACAAATGAAAGAGAATTAAAGATTAAAATSTGAAGAGACAAAGAAGTGTGTGGATACTGCCTAAGTTGTAATTACATGCTGTTTCAAGACCGATACAGCACTGAATGTGATTCCTTTAGAGGTATAAAGTCTTTTAACCGCTGCTAACCAGAACTAAACCATTCCTTTACCACAATGTCCTCCTGAGGTACCCAGCTTATCCTCAATGAAGGAGCATTTAGATTATTTTAAAATTTAGGTCACCATCAATATAAGTGGAAAGAGCATTAGAATTCTGATTCTTGTTAAAACTAATTTAAAGCGCATTGAAAATATACTGAGACGATTTCTTAGACCCATAGCAAGTCTGTCATTTTATGAGAACCCTGTAGACTGCAGGCACACAAAAGCTTGGAAAGCATGAGACAGTGTGAAGAACAGGGTTTACTGTGTTGATTGTGGCTATAAATGGATCAGAATACATACACTAAACATGTGTGATTTTATATCAACTTTTACAACACAACATGAATTTAAATATTTGCAGTTGGTATCTGTGGAAAATCCAAACCCACTGCTATCAGAGTTTATTTTGTGAGCTAATACATAATTCCCTGTCACATTCAGATTCATTTTTGCACTCTGA
>BDUI01014048.1:18699-34731 GCA_002335545.1 Apodemus speciosus | reverse complement strand
GTTTTCATTTCTTCTGATTCTGGGAGTTTTTAAAAGTTTTGACTTCTTTTCTTTAATACCCTCTTATCTTTCAAGAGTATTTTACTTGTTCAATCATTGTGCATATTTGTAGTTTCTGTAGGTCACTTTTTTGCTCTTGAATTTTAGTTTTCTTTTATTATTACTTCATAATATAAAAGAAAATAGTTTTCCTTCTTCTGAGTAGAGGACTAGACCTCATGATGTAGACCTGGCTTGTGTAGAATTTACTATGTAGTCCTGGCTTGAGTTGCTATATAAACTAAACTGGACCCCAACTCTCAGATAGCTACCTGCCTCTGCCTCTTAGTGCTAGAACTAAAGGGTATTTTTAGACTTTTTGGTTCTTATTAAGACTTGAATTATACCCCAAAATGTGACCTTCTTTACAGAAAGTCCCATGAGCATATGAGAAAAAAAATGTTCATTCTGTGGTTGTGGAGTGCAATATTCTGTAGATTTGCATTAAGCTCATTTAGCCTATCACATTTTAACCCTGAAGTTAAATTTATTTTCTTTTATTTTTTTGAATTATTTTTATTTAGATGAGCTATTTGTTGATGAGAATACAGAATTGAAGTCATTCACTCTTATTGTATTTGTTTTTATCTGTGACTTTATGGAAGGTAGTGTTTGTTTTATAAAATTAGACACAACAACACCCAATGAACATATATTTACAATCATTAATTATATCCATTTGTTGGATTATTCCCTTTATTAGCTTGATATCTGCTGACTACTTTTGGCTWGAATTATACTTTCTCAATTGTGAGTMTAATATCCTGCCTGTTTTCAACTTTCTTGGCACTTTGAACTTTCTATCTGCGTGTGTCTTTGCCAGTGAGATGTGTTTCTTGCCAACTACAAGCAATTGTATCTTGTGTAATTTCACTCAGTGAGTCTGCATCTTATAATGGGCTCATTTGTTTTTAAGATAGAAACATATRCTTCATCCTTCTCTATTGAAAAGTGTAGGTGATGAGTAACTTACCACTTATCATTTGATTAGGTACTAACAGATATTATATCAGAATTTGACTTAATAGGATTTTACATGGGAATTCTGAACTCAGGGTGTTAGTAAATGGGAAAACTTAATTTTCTTCCTTAAGATAGTGGTTCTTAAGATGGGTTGCATAGCCTAATGACAGAGGAAATTTTTATCAATTCCTCTGGCCAATGTATACTGGAACTTTAATTAAAGTTCTTTCAAGGATAGAGCTCAGACATCAGGTGGCCCCACCATGTCACTTAGTGGAGAACCACTGCTTCCATTTAGGCATTTGGATCTAGAGAAATTAATATAAGGGCAGAGGGTTATGTARATATTGGTTATGTAGATATTGATGTAGTGGCTTTTTTCCTATGCTTCAAATCATAATATCTCTCCATTTAGGTAAAGAGTTCTTGATTAGTTTCACTATAGTGTYAGTCCAATGTAGACACATATACTCTTTTCCATCGAAGGAAYTTGACCTAGTTTGTTTCAATTGCAATAAATCCATACATTTGATTTTACTATTGGGTAAGGGAAAAACATATGAAGGTCCATGAAGGGCAAATAGTATTTGACCATGGAGGTAGGGGAGGAATCAGTTTTCAGAGCAGACTGGAGACTGAATTCTGAAGAACTGAAGACAAAATAATGCTATAGTTCAAAAATACACAAAATGTCTCCTACCTTTGAATGGAGTTGTGAATTTCTTTTAGTAGCTAGAGGGGTTAAATTGGGTTTCACTCCCATAAGAACAAAAGTACCAGCAGCTGTGCCGTAGAGTCTAAATGTTCTGCTCAGATCCTTGGACTATCCCCCCAATACTCCCACTTTGCCTCACATTTCTTATGTTCCTTTTGCTTCCAGTGGCCTCTGATGACAGTTCAGAGTCCTACTTGCTTACTTGGACAGTACCTCAGATGTCCTCCCTAGTGCAAGCCTTAGCCAACTGCCTATGCATGAGGTATGAACTATCGATGTAAAGGCCTACTTCCTCATCTGGAATTTAACAAGGCTGAGTCATAGTGCTCCAGAGCCCATTTCCAAAGTCTTTGCTGTTGCTTGGCTGCTTCTATTCTTGATCTGAAATGTCCAGCTTGCTTCCCAGTTTCTTTTTAAAGTACTACCTTAAAAATGACTTGAGGGTAAGGACACAGCTGTCTGAATCCAGCCATCTCAGGGACAACTTCTCCATCTTGCTGACAGAGTCAAACTAAGTTCATGGTCCCAGGCCCAGGAACCAATTTATTTGTTCCTTTATCATCTTTGAGTTACAGGCCAAATGTCYAGGAGGAGGGCTGAACACCAAGTCTCAGAATCAAAGACCTTGGAACCAGGTAGATGGGATAAACCCAAATCACTAATATTTATTCCTTTTCTGTGACCAACCAGTCCAAATAGGGGCAAAACCACAACAGAGACATTCTTTCCCAACCCCTTGTGTCAAAATATGCTAGGAAAATGTGACAGCATTCCCTCCCTCTCAGTGTGTTGTCTCATCTTTTAAATATGCTGTGCAATTTTCCTTCAGGGATGCAGTTGCGYTCCCAGTCTGTTCTGCAGCCCTGATCAATCAGTARCAGCTTGATTACTAAATTTTTATCATCTGCATTGACCTGGTGTTCGAGTTATGTTAAATTTAAGTGGACCCTATGACATGATCGCAAATCCCCAAAGACACATACTGACCACGACCAGCACCAGTCCCAACCACAGGCCCCTGGGTATAACTCTTTATATAAAGCTTGAAGCCTGAATTGAGGACTGTGACCATCTGGCTCAGTAACAGATCCCTTATTCTAAAAATACTGGCTTAAGTGTCTGGTTAAGTGCCTTTTATTTTGCAATTTTAGTGCAATCCCAAATCTTACACAGCAATGAGGTATATTCTGGAATGYAATTTCAGAGGTTAATTCCAGAGAGATCATATGGAATTTCATGTTATGTATAAATATTATATCCGGTGAGTCATAAAACTTATTTCAAGCCTTCTAATTTCTTAATGGCAAAGTCAGTGCCTGAAACTGGTGAGCATTTTTTGTGTAGTTGGGTAACTTGTGTCTTCCTGAGTCTGGCTGTAGATTCCAAAGATCTTACACAAAGTCTATTTTCCTACATAGAGACAAATTCATTGCCTTGAGTGTAAACAGAAGCAGGTTCTGATAACTGAATTCTAATCTCTATACATATGACAAATGTAAATCAAGGCTTTTAAGCATATGAGTGTCTGGGTTAGTTAATTCATGAGCTGTGAAATAGCCTGACAGAAAGTTTCAAGAAAATCAAGGGAAGTGGCTGAATCCTTATCTTGCTTTGGGCATGTGGTAAATAATCAAGTTTTTTTTAATTAGGTACAGTAAGGTTCACATAATATGTGAGAAAAAGATTTCTAGTACCCAGAGTAGAAATCTCATAGATATACATGAATTACCTAGCAACAGAGAAACTAGACTTTGTGTTGAAAAGAGGAAGAATATGGTTTTTGTTAGGCTTTTTAGTTAGAGGKATTCTACTTCACATTCAGGAATGTGARGARTTTTGCCTTTGTGTGACAGTATGTCTCACATGAAGTGACATATATTATATTAAAGTGTGGTGTGTATGTTATATGGTCTTGTTAGTCTATAAAGAGCCTTGTATAAGTGTGTGAGAGGAAATGAAGAAGACCTGGCCTCGCTTAGGTTAGCAGGAGATGGAAACTTCATTTCCTGAAAGTGATCAGAAAGATGGTAACAGTGACTAAGAAGAAATGGCCAAAGCACCAGATAAATGTGAAGGTAACAATTAAGACCAAGGCTATGCAAGTCTTGACCTTTGTTAATAAACTTACCGAGTTTTCTTTCACAAAACCAGAAAGATATTTTATTTAAAAAACATAAATACTGTCTTAAACACCTTAGCAGACTAGGATACAAATCCAGAAAATAAATCATAATGATCTGAAAGGCTTTGTCAACCTCACTTCTATAGGCTAGATGTGGTTCTGAGCTGTTTCCAGGAAAAGATCATTCTAAAGTAGGATAACCCAGGGAAAATCCTCTTCTAAAAYGATAGAAAAATATTTATAGACACATATGAAGTATTAAAGTTTAAATCCATATGAACTTTATATTAAGCTCCAAAAATGTCTATTTTAAGCTTTTAATGCTTTAAAACGCAGAGACCTAGGAGATAAAATGCCCTCATGACAGCATGCTGATATTCCTGACTGTTCAGCCTCCACACTAAAAGGATGCCAAGAGAAACTGGAAAAGTTTGCCAGACTTATGCATTGATAAATCAGCTATTATTACAGTTACTTGCTTATCTGTGTTGTCTAAACTTCTTAGATACTGTCTTATCACTGGACTAAACAATTATATAGTAAAGTAAAATAACTTCCACCAGGCAACCACAGTGTGTTTAAATGCATGTGAGTTAACTATGAAGATAAAGAAAAAAAGAAATCAATAAGGTAAATAAACTTCAAATTTCCATTGACGGTGAAAAGTGTAAGTCTGTTTATAGAATATATGAGTCCATTGTGTGTTGCTATAATGCAATAGTGGAGGCAGGCTAACTTAATTCTTTAAAAATTTACTTAGCTCAGAGATCTGGAGTTTCAAGGGCATATTTCGATCAGCAGCATGGCTCTCTTAGTGCCTCGTGATGGAAATGTATAGAAGAGCATAGAATTGATGCTTAGTCAGGAAGCCAGAGACTGGGGTCCTTCTGAGAACATAACCATTGACCCAAGGACCACTCCCTGCCTCTCCTTCTTCCAAGTTCTATACTTCCTACCAACATTTTCAAGACCAAACTTCCAGCACATGAAACTTTGATGGGATCAACAACAACCGAAATCTATACAAAGTCAGTTATTATTTGCACTGTCAAAAAACCTAATCTTTGAGTTTCATTACATCCTTAGTATAGAAATGTGTAGATTGGAATCTAATTTAGATTTTGTAATTAATCCTTTAAAATGAAGCACCTGATTGTTTGCTGAAAGACATTAAATGGTGTTGAGTATGCCTAGGCCACCCTATGCATCTCAGGATGCAAGACCTGGAACAGCCCAGACCAACTTCTCATGCTCATAGARTAAGTAAACAGAAAAGTAATCAGCATGAAAGCTGACTGAAGTGCAAGTCTATATGGAAAAGCTCTGTTTTCTGTCAGCTTTTATTGCAAGATTATATTCAGCTAATCAGCAAATATTTATTGACTTGTTTATTCAAAATGCAATTTTCATTAGTCTTTAAATTATGGAGATAAGATAAACAGAGACGCAATTAATAACCCAGCAAGCATATCTGCCTTTTCTGGTCACAGAGAGAGTATTTTTGTCTCTTTCTCAGCCACATCTGGTCCTTTCTCACAGCACACAGTGAGACTGAGCTCATCCTCTCACGTCTTATGCTTCACCTGGGGTTTATCGCTAAGCCAGGACTGCTGATTGCTAAAGATGAAGAATGAGAAATTTAAGATGTTGAGATCTCTTGCTAAATTACTATATGCCAGGAGATACCCATGGCTTTAGGGACATCTTCATTCATTGAATATCAATAAAGAAGTCTCTGAGAAGGTACTTTCATTAATAAGGAAATAAGATACTACAATGTTAAGGTAATAGTTTCAAACCAAAGTGGAAGGTTATTGATAAAATAAATAATAATAAGGATAAAGGGCACACATATCACACACACACAAATCACACATACATGCGCACACAATTTTATGTGGATTGAGGATCTGTTGAAAAGAAATTATCTCGAAAAATCTTTTGTTGATTTTTTTCATTGACTTTTTTTTCATTGACAATACACAAAAAAACAGGCATTCTGATAAACAATTGAGTACTGATAGATTCTAGGAGAAGAGGACTAGTTGTCTTCACTTGTGTAGCCACCAGGATAGCTCCAAACTCCTGATCACATAGACAGTCCTGGTTAAAGTCAGTAGATCACAAGACAAAATAACTAGACATGGGTGTGAGAAAAATAGTTTCAGAGAGAAGAAAGAATAGATAGGGCTAGTAGAGAGAGCAAAATAGGCAGGGTGAGAGGGTTGTATGCTTTATGTATGTGTATAAGAAGGAATGTAAGCCAAGCACACATATTCACCTCTGGTCCCTGACTGTGGCTGCAATGTGACCAGCTTCCTCGAGTTCTTTCTGGGACCTCTTCACCATGATGAGCTGTACCCTGATATATTAGTTATGGTTTCATGTTGTGAAGAAATATCATGACCAAGGCAACTCTTATAAGAGAAAATATTTATTTGGGACTGGCTTACAATTTTAGAGGTTCAGTCCATTATCATCRTGGCAGAACGCATGGCAGTATGCAGGCATACATAGTGCTAGAGGAGCAAAGAGTTCTACATCTTGATCCAAAGGCAACTATCTTCTGCAGGCAGCCAGGAGGAAGATCTCTTCCTCATTGGGTGGAGCTTGAGCACTAGCAGCTCCCAAAGCCCACCTACACTGTAACTCACTTCCTGCTTCGAGGCCACACCTACTCCAACAAGCCTGCACCTCCTTAATAGTGCCTCATTTCGTGGGTCAAGCATATTCAAACCACYACACATGTAGGCATGAGCTAAAATAAACCCTCTCTTTCTTAAGTTACCTTTGTCAGGGTGTTTTATCATAGCAAGAAGAAAAGCAATTAAGACAGCATATATAATGTGTTAATGAAGAAATTATATTAGTGAAGTAAATAGAACCTCAATACATTCGGGACCATTGGTTCTGTGTTTGTTTCATATGAAGCCACAAGCCAAGTATTTCACATGATGAGAAATCACTCCTATGTGAGGCTGCTATGCATGCTCATGAAATAACTGTCAATGCTGCCTTGCTTAAGCCAAACAATGCGAGTACAGGTAAGAGAAATTGCCTGCTTTGCTTTCTCTGRCTAATAACTCACTCCATAGCTAAATGCTTTAAACTAGTCCTTTTGTTATCTCTTTGTGAGATAAGAACTCTGGGAGCTCTGGCTTGGATAGTTCTGACTCCAAGTTTCTCTTGCAATTGCAACTGGCAAGACAAGAGGTAGAACATCTTGGTGCTGGATTGGAAACTGGTTAGGCATTTTTCTCCCTCATTCCGAATCCAAGTTTGTCCTTGTTGTCTTTCTTCACGGACTCTTGGGAGCTCCTGAAAATCTTGACTGACCTATAGCAATCATACTATTCACAAAGCAGTTGAAGCTTCTAGAGCATAAGATGGAAACTGTCACCTTTGTGACCTGACTTCCAAACTCATGGATGGCAATTCCAATAAGCTCCCTTGATTACAAATATGTCAGAACCAGGGGCCTCTCCTTCCTTCTTCTTGGGTATCATGTGATATGTGAATTGTTTCGTGGATATTCTCAGCTTCTGGGCTAATATCCACTTATCAGTGAGTGCATACCGTATGTGTTCTTTTGTGATAGGGTCACCTCACTTAGACTGACATTCTCCAGTTCCACCCACTTGCCTAAGAATTTCATGAATTCATTGTTTTTACATGTATCTAGTATATAYTGGATACAGGTAAAAATGAGGGTTAAAATGTGAGTTGTCACAGTATACCACCAATGTTCATCTTTTATCTTTAAGCATCCCAGGAATCAGATGCCCTCACTCACTCAATTAATTGGACACTTTTCTTTGTGTCTGATGTTGGATAAGAGGACAGTGTGATCTAATAGCTAGTTCTGAGACAGCCATGAATACTTAGCAAGACCATGTCTCCAGAAACAAATTCTTTTGTCTTTAATAGCTGAGTAGTATTCCATAGTGTAAATATACCACATTTTCTGTATCCATTCCTCTGTTGCGGGACATTTGGGTTCTTTCCAGCTTCTGGCTATTATAAATAGGGCTGCTATGAACATAGTGGAGCATGTGTCTTTATTACATGCTGGCGAATCAACACAGCAGTGTAGGGGAATACCAGGACAGGGAAGTGGGAAGGGGTTGATTGGGGAAAAGGGGGAGGGAAGAGGGCTTATGGAACTTTCGGGGAGGGGGGATCCAGGAAAGGGGAAATCATTTGAAATATAAATAAAGAATATATCTAATAAAAMATAAAGAAAACCTTTAAAAAATTTAAAAATCACCACAAGTTGGAAAAAACTTACAGTATTTTATAGTGCAGTTTTTTTCCCTGAGAGCTGGTTAATTGTAAATATTTAAAAGCAAGTATTAATAAATATAAAATTTTTCAGCATAAAAAAACCCAATCTGTCTGAAACCTGCTCAGATTCAAGGGAAGCGAAACCACCTTCACCTTTGATGAGCAACAACTTTCTCAAAGAGTATATGCTCTAGGAGTGGCAGTTACATCTGTACTTGGATAACACTTGATGAAAGCAATGTCGAAGTAATGGACTGGTATTAGCCGTTCATTCATTGTAGAGGACTTAACATTCAAAAGAGCCTTGAACCTCTACTGGGCTTCATCCAGCTGACTGCACAGAAGCCATCAAACTCCCAGAAAGTTGTGACTGAGAGTGAGGAAAAGGAAGCTACTAGGTCATGCTAACTGAATCCTAGTGTTCTTAAAACACTGTCAATGCTGAAGGTATGTCAGAGTTCCAATTCCTAACTACCTGTTTCTCATCTTCCATGTTTGCATACCCATATTAAATTTAAAGGAGAATTCCGAATGATGGAAATACCATGTCCGACTTTAACTGACAGCAGGATTAAGTCCTGGTGTGTCATATGATCTCTGACAGGCTTTGCTATGGCAAACTGCAGTTGAGTTCCACAGTGTGGAACTTTCCTTTCCCTGGAGAGTCAGCAAAGATCCCAAAGAACAAATAGTATTAGAACTTTCTAGGCCTTGGGAGGTAGAAATAACGCTCAGGGACGAGACAGGGAGGGATTGAGAGGGTTTCAGAGCACACTAAATGGAGCCCTACCTCCTCCACCCAGCCTTTGCTTGGTTGTGCTGTGTATGTCTGCCACGCCCATTCTGGTCAGTCTTCCACCCCCCTTGTGGGGTTCTTGTCTGCCCTGCGTGGCTCCTGATAAGACCTCTCAATTCTTCACTGGGTTTTGTCAATTGCTATCATCTAGAAGCCAAGATTTCTTTAGTGGATGCTGCACACAGGATTAAGCTTTGTCCTTTTTATCTATTAGAATAGTCTTTATAAGTTTTTTTTAAATGATGACATTCATAGCTTAAAAATGAAATTTGAAAGCCAGTGAGCTGCCGCATCAGGTAAAGGCTCTATTGCCAAGCTTAATGGCCTGATGTTGCTGCCCAGGACACACATGGTGAAAAGAGGTACAAGTTTTTCTCTGACCTCCACACGTATACCCCGGGGCATGCACACATACTAGATACATGTGAAAATGAGGGTGAAAATGTGAGTTGTCACAGTATACCGCCAATGTCCATCTTTTATCCTAAAGTACCCCAGGAATCAGATGTCCTCACCCACTCAATTAATTGGACACTTTTCTTTGTGTCTGATGTTGGGTTAGAGGACAGTGTGATCTACTAGCTAGTTCTGAGTCAGCCGTGAATACTTAGCAAGACCATGTCTCCAGAAAAAAAAAATTTTAAAGGAAAACAAAGTGTCGGTTATACAATACTATATTTTCCTAACCAACATAAGCCTAATTTAATTTGAACTCTTTATAACTCCAAGTTTCCTCAGCATTAAATATATGATATGATTCTCTCAGCAGTTACTGAAAATAATAGGACTTAATTACTGAGAAATACTTCACACACGCTTTCTCATTAATTCTCCCAACAACTCTATGAAGTAAGTACTGTTATCACTTTCTTTTATAATAGATACCGACTGAGAGACAGGAAGGGAAGCCTGTGTGACCAAAGTCACACGGCAGGCAGCCAAACTTGCTTTTATTCTACGAGCTGTTTTATTGCCATTAAAAATGCACAGACCCCTCATATTTTGCAATTAAAGCTTATACGTGTTTTTTAAAAGTTTTTCTGCCTCTTCCTTTTTTTAATCACTCCCATTGAGTCATGATTTACATATCATCAACTGTGTTCCTTCAAACCAGTCAGCTTGAATGCCTTCAGAGTGACGTACACCCGAGATGCCCCACACGGACTGCAGGCTGGACTTCCCAGCACTCCCAAAGGTGTCTTGGTTCGCCTTCGCGGCCCATACCTTCCTCTTTCCAAAAACTGGCCCTAACTGCACAGGCAGCGGGAGTCACGCAGTGCATTCTCTCTTGGACATATGCCTAGCTTTTTTCTCTCAGCAGCAAGCTCTTCRCACTCACCCATGTTGTGACCAGTGAGACCCACAGATAGTTTTCACAACTACTATGCCACTGAAAATCATCATTTATTTATTTTGACAATTTGGGGGCTATTCCTAGCTGTTGATTTTTATGAATGGAACTGCCATATTTGGGCCTTTACTTGGCCCTTCTGCACTTTCATTCCCTGGAAACAAATATCTGGGAGTGGAATTGTTAGGTTATATGGCAATTGTATGTATGGTTGTGAAAGCAGTTATACTCTTTTAAATTCCCTTCTGCTCTGTTTGTTAAATACCTTGACCAGCATTTTGGYRTAAGTGATCTCTTTTTTAAAGCAATCCTAGAAATATACATTATGTTACTTCTATTTCAATTTGTACTCCCTTGATAAGTAATGATATTGAGCACAATTTTGTATGCTTACTGAACACTTTTTTAAATTTCTTTCTTTGTTGTAAATCTATTAAAGCTTTTGYCAGTTTAGTTGTGTCTCATTGAGGCCTAAACCACACACACAACTTCCAAACACGAATCCTTTGTCCCGTTGATTAGCTGTATGCATTTCCTCGCATGCTGYGGCTGGCTCTCTCATTTTTTAAATAATGTCTCTTGAAGGGCAGAGTTTTGCATTTTAATTAAATCTCATCAAAGTTATCTCTTATGAGGGCCGAAGAGATGGCTTAGTGGTAGAAATGCTTGCAGAGTAAACATGAAGACTGGAGTTTTGATCTCAAGAACTAAAAGGCTCAGGGGGCTGGTGGCCAACTGTTCCAACCTAGAAGGCCAGAACAAGGAATCTCCAGAGCACAGTGGTGAGCAAGCTAGACTAGTCTTATTTATGAGCTCTGGGTTTGATTGAGAGACCCTTTCTTAATAAGCGCAGTGGAAAAGCAATCAGTGATGATTCTAGCACTAAGCTTAAGCTTCCATGGGTACTTGAATGCATATACRTGTATATGCACTGCACATGTGCCCACCTATATGTTAATATATACACACACATATATCTGCATGCATACCAATCACATGCATACATACTGAGAGAGACAGAGACATAGACAGAGAGAAGTGTACACACAGAGATAAGTACAGACATGAAACTAGAAAAAAAGAAAGAGAAGTTTCTTTCTTTTCTGGTTCAGGCTTCCGTGCACCATGTCTGAACAATATCTGCCAATATCAGCATTACAGAGATTTTTGTCTTCTGTTTTCTTCTAGAGATTGTTTGCCTTTAGCATTGCCTTTAGATCTATGTTCTATGTCTAGACAACTTAGTCTGATGTAAGAAAGCAATTGATGACTTTTAAATTCTCCAGTACCTCATCATCATTGTCCTTGTCCTCCTGCTCCTCCTCCTCTTCCTCCTCRTCCTCCTCCTCATCCTCCTCATCTAATTCTGCCAGTAMASTCTACCACTATTGCCTCCCACCCCTATATTTACAATCTCGAACCTCTCTTACTGTATTTCTAGTATTCTAGAAATTTCTACTGATATTTCTAGTATTCTAAAAAACACAAGTCAAGACTATTGGAAAAGAGTAAGAGCCAAAACCTTGAGAATGCTAATGCTAAACGCATACAGGTTAAGGCAGCTACTTTCATGGCCCCACACCCTGGCTCTTTTGGTGTTTGAAGGCCCATGGATTTTAGACGGCCTCATCACAGACGTCCCGGAAAGTTACACATGAGCCCTATTCTTTRTTATCTCTGTGAGTACATTTTATTGTGTGTAGTTTGTTAAACCATAGGCCATATGGTTTTACTTATAATAATTCCACACACAATGCCCAGCTTAATGGCAGTAATATGATAAAGGCCCTTGATAAATGTGGGAACACACTTAATTGAGAAGAAAGAGAAATGATTCAGACTAGTTTCTTTGGGGGGGGGTTGCAGGTTTTTAATCTGTGTGTGTGTGTGTGTGTGTATGTGTGTGTGTCTATGTGTGTGTGCGTGTGTGTGTATGTGTGTGTGTGTATATGTGTGTGTGTGTGTGTGTGCAGATCTGTGACTACCCTACAGCACGTGTAGAAATCTGAGGACAACGTGGAGAAGCTGTCTCTCTCCTTCCACCAGGTGGGCTCCAGAGATCGGACTCAGGTCACTGGCCTTGGTGTCAGCTGGCTCTCCCCACTGAGCCATCTTGCTGKCCCTGTGTGTAGACATTTTAAATCTTATTTACACATTTATGTATTACACACATATAGCACAAAAATATCATTTTCACCCATAATACAGACAGTAGAACTGAAAAGGACTCCAATATTGTGAATCTGAAGAAAGCTCATGATATTTTCACATTGCATTTAGTGAGTTTGTCCTCAGTGGTGGAATATATGGTTCTAAGTTTTAATTTACATTCTGAAACTGAGCACTAATGTCTAAATTCTATCATACTGAAATTTCACACATTGGGTGACTGAGTTATCACAGAGTGTTGGTGTTTACTAATAAACCATGTTATTGAGAAACCATATGTCATAACAGTATGTAAAAATGTTTTCTGTAATGATCCAATAAATTATTAACAGTGAAATGTCTTCTAAATGTTTTAAACATCACAGAGTTGGTGTTGGCCTGCCTCAGTTTGTTGCTTAAGAAATAAACTGTTTGAATCAAACCCCACCTTAAAGCGCGGTGTGGTTCCTGTGTACTTCCTACGAAAACATTTGGACAGGCCCCCACAGAGCCGCATGACTCCAATATTTATCATCATGCATATTCAGCATGCACCTTCTAAATATGCCCRTGAAAAATAAAATGATTACTTTTCCCTCAATGTTSAGCAGGCATTCTAAATTAGCCAGCTGCTCTCTTGTCATGGAGGGAAATATATCGTCTTTCTATAAAAAATGACAGTAAATAGGTCCATGGCACCAGTTGCTTTATATGCAAAGGGAAATCTCATTGGTGCAATGACTTATTGTTGGAGAAGAGAGAGAATGTGGAGAGAGAGAGAGAGAGAGAGAGAGAGAGAGAGAGAGAGAGAGAGAGAGAGAGAAATCAATGACGAAAGTCTTCCATGTGCTTTGCAGGGTTGCCTAGAGAATAATTTATTTTAAGCAAGTGGAATCACTTTGTTTTATGGCAAGACAGGAATCTCCGGGTCCATGTGTTCAGTTTATTATCATTATTATTATTGGTGATTCAGAAATTTAAAGACATGACCCACTAGAACAATTCAGTGCACCAAGTGTATTCATGAAAGTCATGCTATAAATTGTGATTTGGTCCAAGACTGTGATGGGTACCACATTGAAGAGTTATCCCTCCCGGGGGGAAAAAAAAGCATTTGCCTTTATGTGTGGTTCCTCTAATATAAGTGAGAATCCCCACACTTTCATTCTCTCTTTTGTTCCATTACTTTAAATTCTGCTATTTGCCTCTACCTTGAACTACCTTAACTTTGGGGGGTGGGGGGAGAGCTGTCATTCATAATCTAATTTGTTTTACTAGTATTGGAATGTGTATCTCAGGGACAAAATAGGATCATGGAACACCTAGTTCTCCAAGGATCTGGGCATCAACTCCCCCACAGATCAGCAAATAAGAGAAATGAATGGCCAATATTGGGCTTCAGAAGGGTTTTAAAGCTCTCTTCTGCTCCCATGCCAAAGGTAAGAAAATAAACCTAGAGAGACCAAACCTATCCATCCTTTCAGTCTTGCTTTAAGCCCACAATCTTCTCTCTGTTTCCCTTTGATTAAAAGCAGTGCAATTGTTGGAGGTAGATGTCATCTGGGTGGCTATTTGTAGCCATTGTCTCTTCCTTTAAGCYGACATCTAACCAAACATTACTCTAGCAAGTATTATCTGAAGACTCGCAGCATTCAGGCCCTCAAGACACAGAAGTGGACAGAGAAACCAACTCTGAGACAGGATAAATTATAGCCATGTGGGATTCTATGTGGTGTTAAATGCATTGAAGGGAAACAAGTCATGCAAAGGAAAGGGAACGCATTCAAATGTTTGTGTTAGAAATGAAGGGAAGAAAGGATCCGTGAAATTCTAAACACAATGAAAAAACCAACCCTGCTCCCTAACCCCAGGACATGCTGCATTCATGGAAAGATATAAGAAGGTCAAGAGATAATCCATCTGTTTCTTTCATGATTGTAGGAAATCTTAGCTTTCTACCAAGTCAGAGTTTTCTCTTTCATCTTCTGCTCTAACAGATTAACATCCCAATATAGGCTTTCTTTATTCTAAGAATCTATAGTGATATAAAGAGCTTATTTTTGTTGTTTTGTTTTGTTTGTTTTTCTAGACAGGGTTTCTCTGTATAGTTCTGGGAGTCTTGGAACTCACTATATAGACCAGACAGGCTGGCCTCAACTCACAGAGCCCTGCCTGCTTCTGCCTCCTGAGTGATGGGTTAAAGGCATGCACCACCACCACCCGGCTGAATTTATGTGGCATGGCATGTATGTGGGTAATTGATTAAAGCAGCTGGCCTGCAGTGGCCAGACAGAGAGATGGACTGCCTGCCTGAGCTAGGGCATAGCCTGCTTCTCTGTTTCCTCTGCCCATCAGTTGAGCTTAATTTACAGATCTCCTGTGACTTATAGCTTGAAAGGTGTCTTCCACTGAAAAATACTTTGTCCTGTGCCCGGGGAAGCTGTAAACAAGAGAGGAGTCATTGTGTATTTAAAAGTAAAGCCAAAGATGACAATATCCTAGAACGGCTTTTGAAAGTATGACTTCTAAATGTGTGTAGTGTAAGCCTCAGCTTACTGGGGACCTCCTGAGTGAACAATGTGGTCAGAGTCAGGGAATAGATGTAAAAAGCAAGAGGAATTTATTGTTCCAACATGTTGGGGTCAGCCTGCACATGGAGAGAGAATGATCACGTGCAGCCCATCTAACGGGCCTTTATACAATTCTCAAAGCAGCAGTCATTAGGCACAATGTGTTTGGCAGAACAGTGTGACTGTTAAACTGATTGGTCATTAGGGAATGAGGTAGATAGCCAATGGACTTGGAATAACTCTGGGCCTCCCCTACCTGCAGCGACCTCCCTGTAGTCTGAGGAATGTAATTTAGCCCCTCCCTTCTGGAGGGGAGAAGGTCTGGTGGAATTTTCCAGTTTCAGAGCTGACCTCTTCATATAGAAACCTTAATCAGTAGATAGTTTATACAGAGAGCAGAAGCACAATGACTTCCTGATTGATATTCTCATGCTTTGTATGATCTTGGGGGGGGGGTAGAGAAAGACTCTTTGAAAAAAAAAACCTCCCTCTGGAACTCTCTCAGTGTATGTAGCTGTAGACAAAGATAAGGTAAGATTTATAAGCCTAAACCACTTTCAGGTGTGAGTACATAAACTAGATATCTACACCTAACAATGAATTCCCCTAAGAGTCCTGCAGATTTCATTTATGTGTCTTAGCTACAGCTTTATTATTTCAGAAAGAAAGTTGTCTTCATCAAATTCCCAAAGGTGTTGTTATTGATTCACTCACACACTCATAGATATTTGCTGAGTGTGCACCATATGCTAGGACTCTCCTAATACTGCCTAGACAACACAACATGTTCCAGAACCACSTTCTCTGGAGTTTGTGTATGTCCTCATTCCTCAGTGTCCCCAAGATGCTCATAGTACAAATGCTTATTAAAATTTACTTATAAATACACTGTGGAAAAACAATTAGATAGAAATTATATGTAGTATCATCAACTTCCAGAATGCAAATAGTCAACTTTGACTTTACTTGAATGTCACCTTGGGGCATAGAGAATGACCCTATAATGTATGTGTCTCGCTTTAAGAGACAAAGCTATTTTGATAA
>BDUI01014046.1:19632-30520 GCA_002335545.1 Apodemus speciosus | reverse complement strand
GTAGTAATTCAGAAAGAAAAAATTTCACATTAACATATGTAGATAAACCTATATGGACCCTAAAAATAATGAGTTTTATTGTTGATTGTGAGAAAGACTGTAAGGGAGCAGGAGACAAGATATAAGACAGATGGGAGAGCTGGAGAAGCTTCTAATAAGTTTTGATTAAACAAAGCATAATTTTCAATTTTTATGTTGAGCTTTCTTACATACACTTTTCTACATATATTTGCCTTTTGCTGATATGAAATAAACAAAAGAGTTTACAATGGTAGTTAAACAGACTAGCCGAAGGATGAGATGAGGTCCCAGGTAGCAGTATGTACAGTGACTGTGAATGAGCTGGCACACTGTTTTGGAGGACAGTTCATTTATTGAAATAGCTGGGTAGCTTATGTAACTAGAGTCAGGGAAGACTGGRGATAAAAGGATAAGAGAGGAAGTGCTTCATCAGGGTAGAGGTCTTCCAAGTGTATCAGCCAGATTAGTGGTCTACTAGTCACATGATTTTTTGAGAATCCAGTTCTCTGGCTGGGAAACAGAAACCTAATTGGATTTATTATAACATGACTGCTGTCTCTGTGAGCTGAGTGGCCCTAAGCCTGATTTGGATATTCCTATTCTGTGGAACACTTTGAGGAGTATTGGTATAAACTCTTCTTTGTAAGTCAATTCTGTGCTAAAGGCATTTGGCCCTGGACTTTGGGGGGGGGGTGTGGGTGAGTTGTGAGACTTTATTTCCTTTGGGGTTAGAGGTCAATTTAAATTGTTTACCTGATCTTAATTTAACTTTGGTAAGTGGTAACTATCAAGAAAACCACCCATTTCCTTTAGATTTTCCAGTTTCATGGAATATGGTGTTTTTGAAGCAAGACCTTTGAATTTCCTCAGTGTGTATTGTTATGTTCCTTGTTTATTTCTGATTTTGTTAATTTAGATTTCTCTCCCTACCTTTTAGTTAGTTTGGTAAGGGTGTGTCCATCTTGTTGATTTTCTCAAAGAACCAACTGTTGGTTTTGTTGATTCTATTATTCTTTTTGTTTCTAATTTATTGATTTTTTTTAGCCCCAAGTTTGATTATTCCATGTTATCTACTCCTCTTGGGTATGTTTGCCTTTTTGTTCTAGAGCTTTCCAGTAGATCTTAAGTAATTAGTATGAGATCTCTACAATTTCTTCACAAGCGCACATACTGCTATGAACTTTCCTCTCAGCACTTTCACTGTGTCCCATAAGTTTGAGTAAATAATGCCTTCATTTTCAATGAATACTAGAAACTAATTTTTTCTTTATTTCTTCCTTGTCCCAGTAATCATTGAGTAGAGAATTGTTCAGTTCCCATGATTTTGTTAACTCTCTTGTTTCTATTGTCATTGAAGTCTAGCTTTAATCCATGGTGGTCTGATAAAATACAGGGGATTAATTCAATTTTCTTCCATCTTGTTTTGTGACCAAGTATATGGTTAGTTTAGGAGAKAGTTTTGTGAGGTGCTGAGAAGAATTATTTTCTTTGGTTTTGGGGTGAAATATTCCGTGGATACCTATTGGGTCCACTAGGACGATAGTCATGGGACTATTAGTTTCATTCTCTGATTAGTTTCTGTCTGGATGACCTATGCATTGGTGAGAGTGAGGTTTTGAAGTCTCTCACTATGAATGTGTGGGATTTGATGCATAATTTAAACTTTAATATTTTTTTATGAATGTGTGTACCCTTACATTTGGGACATAGCTATTCTGAATTAAGATGTCATCTTTGGTGGATTTTTCCTTTGGTGAGTATAAAGTATCCTTACCCTTCTAATTTGTTTAAATTTGGGTGAAAGTCTATTTATTATATATTAGAAATGCCTGTTTTTGCTTGCATCTTGGGTTCATTTGCTTAGAAAAATCCTTTTATCACATTTCTATGAGGCAATGTCTATCTTTGATGCTGAGATATATTTCTTGTATGCAACAGAAATAGAAATCCTGTTTCACATCCATTCTGTTCACCTGTATCTTTTAATTATGTAATTGTGTCCATTGATTTTGAGAGATATTAATGAACAAGGATTGATAATTACTGTTATTTTGGTGGTGGTAGTGGTGGTGTCTTTCCCTTATTTTGGTTTTGCTGGTGTGGGATTATTTATTTCTTGTATTTTCTTGGATGTACTCAACTTTCTTGAGTTGGAATTTTTCTTTTATTATCTTCTACTGGACTGAACTTGCAGATAGATATATTTTAAATTTGGTTTTGTCACAGAATATCTTGTTTTCTCCATCTATGGAGATAGAAAGTTTTGCTGTATGTACTAGTCTGGGCTTGAATCTGTAGTCTCTTAGACTGGAAAGCAGCTTTACAGGCCTTCTGACTCCTAGAGTTTCTGTAGAAAAGTCCAATGTAAGTCTTATAGGTCTTTCTTTGTAAGTTACTTGTCCTTTTCCCTTACAGTTTTCTTTGTTCTATATATTTAGTGTTTTAATTATTATGTGATGGGTGGATGTTATTTTCTGGTTCAATCTATTGGCTGTTCTATAAGCTTTATGTAAGTTTATAGGCATCTTTTTCATTTGGTTGGGGATTTTCTTGAAACTATTTTCTGGACCTTAGGACTGGAAATCTTCAATCCCTATTATTTTTAGGTTTGTCCTTTCTATGATGTCCTAGTTTTCCTGGATATTTTGTATCAGTAACTTTTTAGATTTAACATTTTCTTCGCCTGATGTATGAATTTCTTCTATTGTATCTTCTACATTTGAGAATCTTTCTTTTTATTATAATAATAATAATAATAATATTAATAATAATAATAATAATAATTATTATTATTATTATTATTAATGTTGGAGGTGATGCTTTTGTCTGTAACTCCTGGTCTTTTACCTAGGTTTTTTCATCTCCAGGTGTCTTAGTTAGGGTTTTACTGCTATAAACAGATTCCATGCCTAAGGTAACTCTTATAAGGATAACATTTAATTGGGGCTGTCTTACAGGTTCAGAATTTCAGTCCAGTATCATCAAGGCAGGAGCATGGTAGCATCCAGGCATCCAGGCAGGCATGGTGCAGGAGGAGCAGAGAGTTCTGCATCTTCATCCGAAGGCTTCTAGAAGACTGGCTTTCAGCCAGCTAGAAACCCATGCCCACAGTGACACCACTTACTCCAACTGGGCTATACTTCCTAAATAGTGCCACTCCCTGGGACAAGCATATATAAACCATCATACCAGAATTACCTTAATTTGTGTTTCTTTTAGTACCTCTATTTACATTTTCAGTTCTTTTATAGATTTTTTTTTCATATTTTTCACCTGTTTGGTTGTTGTTTTTTTTTTTATTTCTTTGAGGGATTTATTAATTTCCTCTTGAAAGGCAACTATCATCTTCATGAGATTGGATTTATGATGATTTTCTTGTGCTTCAGTTGTGTTAGRATATCCAGGGCTTGCTGTAGTAAGACAGCTGGGCT
This sequence comes from Apodemus speciosus, assembly GCA_002335545.1. NCBI lineage: Eukaryota > Metazoa > Chordata > Mammalia > Rodentia > Muridae > Apodemus > Apodemus speciosus. The sequence goes on along the minus strand of BDUI01014046.1, from coordinate 27,068 downwards.
GTGGTACAGTACCATCTTGCCCTGAATCTTCTTATGCTGGTCTTTAGCCATCTGGTTGTCTCTGGTTCCAGAAGGTCTCCAGAAATGCAGGCAGGATTGTGGGCTATTTGTTCCTTTTGCATGCAGGCTTCTGGGAATACAGGAAGGGTTGYGGCATAGAAAATGGAGTTCAGGAGTTGGAGTGAATTTTGCTGCTGTTGAATTTAAAATAAGGTGACCTGGCAGGCAATGGTCCTGGGGCAGGATCCTACTTGGCTATTACAGGTGCCAGATGGCCTCCAGGARTGCAGGCTGAGATGTGCTCTGGAAAATGGAGCTCAGGGGATAGGGAGCAGCTCAGTGTTGCAGAGTACCAGGAAGGAAGGGAATTGGGAAAGAGGGGTCTCACCTGGTAGACTCTGGTCCAGGCAGGGCTCCAGTATTTCAGGAAGAACTTTGTATTAGAAAACAGAGCACAGAGGATCCAGAGTAGTWTGTCACTTTTGGGTACACTCCAAGGGAACCTAATGGGCACAGGCTTGGGGTGTAGGGAGTGTCCTACCTTGACATCCCTGGTGTCAGCAGGTATCCAGGAATACAGGCAATTTAAGATTCTTAATTTAATATGAATGGGATGTATGTAAAGGTTTATGGTCAGTGATAATGGTACCACCTACACCATCCTCAGATGTGAACATCTAGTATGAAATACACAAGACTTGACCATCAGCAAATTTAGAAAGGGCTTAAGAAAATGGACTATGTATGTACTCTGTAGAAATTGTGTAGTCAAATAGATCTTTACCTTGTTTTCTGCCATATATAGATTATTCCATGTAGTATATCTCAGATTATAGCACATTTGAGGTACTTAGCTATTGTACACTACTGTGAACCTCTAGAAGTATAGACTTAAGGATGTGTATATGGAAGGATAGAACTCTCACTGATCCGCATAATAATAAATCTACTGAATGGAAAACTTTTGGATATCTAGAGCAATATTAGAGATACATGGTCAAGGGTAGAAGAACAGACTAAAAAGAAAGTTTCCAAAAAGATTTCAAATATTTCATGAAACATTTTTAGTGCAGATGCCCTTATTTTAATTTTAAAAGTATAATTCTTATTATGTATATTTCTATTTATGGGTCATTACATGTATTTATTCTGTTATAAAAATTTTCTGATTTTTCTCACTAATTAATAAGATAAATAGCAATAGTATTCATATAGTACTTTTATAAAGGAAATAAACTTTTCAAAAATATTTTCAGGAGAACTTTATTATACTAGTGATTTTTCTTGTTTTAAATTTTGTTATTTGTGCTCTCTCTAGTGTGTGAGTTTTTACATGTGGAAGGTATATATACTTGTATGTGTGTTTGTGTAATGTAATAAAAATGTTGAATTATATATCTGGCTCTCGAACCAAAGAAATAAATATGAACATTGGTATAAAAGTACAGAGAACCATAATAATCTGGAATAGTTGAAAAGTATGACTTTTGGCTATAACTGAGTGATTCCCATTATAGAATTTATAATGTATAAATAGAAGAAAGAGGTTCAGGTAACCTGAATGAAACATGGCTAGCCTGGCTTTTTTAAAAATATTTTGCAGGAAGCTCTTGACCCCTAAATAATTGGGGAATGTGAGAGTAATGGTGAAAATCTACTGAATGTGGTACACTTGCAAATTGATTTGGATTAAAGAATCATTGATCTCTCTGATGCTACAGAGCCAGTCTGTAGTGGTTAGACAACAACTGAAATGACTCTTGCTCAGTGCCATGTGGCACAGGTGTGACATGGTACTCCTGAGACAACCCCAGACATGCAGAGGTACCAGGCACCACTAAGATGATCAAGTAAGTAGTAGAGGGATGGAAGACCAAGACCAGAAGGATGTGTGCACAATTAAGAGAAGATGAAATGGAGACTCAAGGATGGTGAAGAACAGCCTAATGTACATACACAGAGATGCCAMCTAAAGCAATGGTGAGGTGCTGGACTGGGTTGCTGCCAACAACTATATCTTCTGTCAACTGCGAATCATGGGAAAGCTGACCCCAAAGGCCTGAGAGCAGGACAAATGCCCACTTATCTTGCCAGCTGCAGTACTTGTAGAAGTACCTGGCACTTCTTCCAGGAAGCACTGTACTACTTGCCCTGGTTACTAGGGTTAAGGTTGGCTGCCCTGAGACATGACCATGKGAAAGTAAGCCTTGCCACTCATCTACCTCTCTACCTACAACAATCTGGACCTGAGGTCATAAAAGTGGAGAGCAGGTCCTGCACCACACCTGGACAGCACAATATAGCTGGTCATGTTGACATGGGCACAGATGAGCCAACCCTGAGGATGTAAGAGCAAGAGATCAGGATCTACCCATTGCTTACTGCAAAATTGGATGAGCAAGCCTGAGCAGTGCCTGAGAGTGTGCCTTAATTTTGTAGGTGCAGGAGAGCTGGTAGACTGATCTGCTCACCTACAATGCAGGCACAGATCCAGGTCTTTGAGTTGGTCCACACCAACATCTACCCCATCTGTGCATGGCTGGAGTATGTGAACAGGTGTGCCATATAGATATAAAGCCCTCAAGATATCCAGGACACAGGGCAGCAACAGAATAGAAGAGACRAGTCATATTGAGGATCTATTATTGATAGAGTAGAAGAGGCCAAAGGTCTCAAAYCAGATGAAAGACTCACTGCGAGCAAAGAAGTGGGTATTAAAGGGTATCCTGTGGGACACACTGATACACTAAAACCTCCAGGCGATTTTTTTTCTTTTTTCATTTGTGAAGGAAGATTGCAATGGCAGAGGGTGGGTACAAAGGAATAGGGAGATAAGTGGGATTGGGGTGCAAAGAAAGGTAAATAAAGGTCAATAAAAGGTAAATAAAAATAAGAAGTTGACCTTGTCCTTTCAGAATACTGCAGTCTTAAGAAATTTTACTTATTAATTTTTAAACAATATTTGAATACAATTATTTATTTTGTACTGAATTTTGGTTAAGTTGTAAAACAGTCTGAATGCACAGGAGAAATGAGAAAAGGAGCTTTAGAGTGACCTGACAAAGAGGATGTTCATTGGAAGGAGAYGCTGTAAAATTTAAAGATGGAATGAGAGATGAAGGTGACTTAGTCAGCCTAGCTAAATCAATGTAAGAGACCAGGAATCAGAGCTCATAGTACCARCACAGATAGCACTGGGATGGAGCAAACCAACAAGAGCTTTGTCTGGATCAGAATAGGTCCTGGAATGAGAAGCCTTGGTGTGGTGCTGCCTCTAAGAATGTCCCCATGGTCAMTAAACCAGAGCTTTTGGTACTAAGAACACACAATCCAGGTATATTAYTTGCAAGCCATGAGCCCAGATTAGGAAGATCTGGCGCTATACTAATTCATTTTCTTGTTACTTGCTGTTTCTCCTGGCCATGAAATTCTGGTTCATGACGGCTTCTTCCTCCTCTGTCTTCTTCTCNTGGTAACCCTGTGCTCAGTCCAATGGTTGGCTACAAGCATCTGCCCCTGTATTTGCCAGGTACTGGTAGAGTGTCTCAGAAGACAGCTATATCAGGCTCCTGGCAGCAAGCACTACTTGGCATCTACAATAGTATCTGGGTTTTGTGTCTGTATATGGAATGTATCCCCAGGTGGGACAGTCTTTGGATGGCTTTTCCTTTAGTCTCTGCTCCACACTTTGTATTTCTTCCCTTGAGTATTTTGTTCCCTCTTCTGAGAAGGACTGAACCATCTACACTTTGATCTTCCTTCTTCTTGAGTTCCATGTGATCTGTGAATTGATGTATTTCTAAGTAATTTTTTATTATTCTGATTAAAGCACATGACATCATTGTAGTTATTTTTAAGAAACAACCAATAAATAAAAAACTAATCAATCAATTGATTGAAACAATAGAACATAATTCTTTCGATTTGTATTTTTTTAATTGTATTTAAAAAAAACCAGAAAGACAAATCATGTTTGTTGTGTTGAACTAAGGACCTGGCCATACTCTGAAAATGTAAACATTCTTCTTGATACCAAGCTGACACAGAGCTATTTTCTGATAAGAAAAAACATAATTTTTCCATAAAGAATGTTATAACAATATTTACCACTTCAGGCAGTGTTCTTATTTCCTTTTTGTTGCTGTGATAAACATTCTGACAAAAAGAAATAGAGGAAAAAAGAATTCACTTGGCTTACATTTGCAGATCACAGTCCATCACTGATGGAAATCAAGGCAAACACCCAAGCTCGGCTTGAAGCAGAAATCAAACAGGCGCACCCGTTGCTCGATCATTTTCTATCTTTCACGTCAGCTCATAATTAGCTAGCTTTCATATACAGCTGACTCTCCTGTATCAATCAGTACTTAAATGATGCAGCAGGCCAGTCTGATCTAGGCAATATCTCAGCTAAAGTTTCTGTTCTCAATAACTCTATGCTATCACAGGGTCACATTTAAAGGTGACTTGGTCCTGCTTTCTTGACTATTTTTGCCTCATGTTTAAATCAGCTTGATATTGTCTCTCTTAGGCTTAATGCCATGCATACGTTTTAGTCAGACTTCTTTCACATTTCTGAGAAATTCTATGCTTGTTTTTTAAAAAATATTTTCAGTATTTATTCTTTTTTTAAAATTGAGTATATTCTTTGCTTACTTTTCAAATGTTGTCCCCTTTCCTTATTCCCCCCTCCCCCAAAAATCCCATAAGCCATTTCGCCTTCCCCAATCAACCCTCCCACACTTCCCTGTCCTGGTATTCCTCTACACTACAGCATCAAGTCTTTCCAGGANTCTAGCCATTTGTTGACGAGTTAAATTGGAGAGAAGGTACAAATGGTATCACCTTGAGTATATGAAAATCTGCAACCACATCTTGAGGAACCAGTATTTATTATTAGAATATAAGCAGCATCCGATCAAGCAATTACATTGCCACCTTTTTGTCTAAATACAAAGGCTCTTTCTCACTCCCTTTTCACTATCTGAAACTGAYATTACATATATATGGTTATTTTATTTATTTAGATTTGAAATGTCATCCYCCCTCCCAGTTTCCCCTCCAAAAACCCCCCATTCCATCTCCTYTCCCCTTTGTSTCTATGAGGGTACTCCTTCACCCACACATTTCTGCCTCACTGCTTTAGCATCCCCTTACACTGGGGCATAAAGCCTCTCTACAGGACCAAGGGCTTCACCTCCCATTGATGGCAGATAAGGTAATTCTCTGCTACATATGTAGCTAGAGCCATGGGTTCCTCCATGTGTACACTTTGGTTGGTTGTTAAGTCTCTGGGAGCTCTGGGTGGTCAGGTTAGTTGACATTGCTGTTCTTCCTATGGGGTTGCAATCCCCTTCAGGTAATAACAACACATGGGAACATGGACCATAGTATTTATCTGAGGCCARACATAAAGGTAACATTTCAACAGGGTTTGCAAACTAAAACTGTTTTAAAATTAAGTTATTTCTTCACTGCTGTCTTCCAACATTTCCRCATTTACAAATTCAGGTACAGAGAAAGACTATCTGCTTTAGTGTTGCATGTGGTCATTTCTTTCTACTTTTAATATACATTAACACTACAGGACCAAGATTTAACTCCATTAAAKTACATTATAATGAGTCACATMRTCCTGCTCAKGTAGACCCCAGTGTATCTTTAATTTATTCCTACTATTCACAATATTTCTTTTCCTAATAATGCTTTGTCATGTTCAGCAATTTCTGTAATCAATCTGTTCCATAACCACTATTTCCCTTTTAACCTGAAAAATATGTAACTTCACATTATCTGGAATCAATTTTGAAAATGTAAATTGTTTTATATACTATTCACAATGGAGAAATATAAGAAAAGTTTCACGGTATAGGGAGTTTTGGGTTTCTTTAAACCCAGATGATGAATACATTTTCTTYATGATACTTTATTGTTTTTCAAATATTACTGTGCTGCTCAGACATACTATGAATCTAAATGGAGAGCATATTGCATGCTTTGTTTCTGTCAGACTAAGTGAAATTACACTGTGATAAAATATCACTRTGCACAAAAATAAATTTCATTTTTGTACATGTCGTATATAAATGTTAAAGCAGTTACTCTTCTGAACTTAGCTATATATGTTAAGCACACCCCTCAAAGAAGAAAAAGCTGAGAAAACATGAACATTACCTTTGGGAATTTTTAAAACATTCATATGTCCTTTCCAACATAATCCTGAAAGATTTGCACTGATTTGAAAGATTTCAAGATGAACCATTTATTCTAGACCCCTYGGGGGCATGCCACCAATCACACATGTAGAATGTGAAAGCCATTTTATTTTACAAGTCTTAGTAATTGTGTCTYCTGGTGACACCAAGAGAGTTTGAGYCTGAAARTTGTCTTTCAAATCCCTGTTACTTTCACATACAATTTCAAGACTGAGTTGGTCATGTGAACACACATATTTCACCACATTTTTATCTTTTCTAGCTGGCTTAATTTTGAAGATCTCCTATTGCCATTTTGTGAATTTTAGCTCTTTGTTATCTTCTTTTCTAAGACCACAGCTAGTGCATGCTCAAAGGTCATTTATTCCCAATTTTTATCACTTTCTATGTTCTTGATACCACTGTGATGAACACAGTTTCTGATTCTGTTTCTCACATAATGATTCTTTCTGTTTTTCAYTAAGCTTCTTTGGAAGTACTTCTCCATAAGTGAGATCTCTCCTCACTTGCACCACACCCTGACCTGTCTGCATCTACTTCCCTCATGGCTGAACACTTTAGAGATAGAGTCTGCCTCTGTTACWTGACACCTTTCTATTTTCCATGCTTTTGTGATATTGTCTTACAATAGTCTATACATGATACTTGATTGTGGTCATTAATAAAATATATATTTTTTCAAATGTATTTCTTTTTTATTGGATATTTTATCTATTTACATTTCAAATGTTATCCTGTTTACTGGTTCCCCTCCTGAAAGCCCCTATAVCTTCCTCCCTTCCCTGCTTCTATGAGGATGCTTACACAACCACCCACTCATACCCACATCCCCACCCTGGCATTCCCCTACAATGAGGCATCACACCTTCACAGGACCAAGGGCTCTCCTCCTGCTGATGTCTGACAAGGCCATCCTCTGCTACATATGCATCTGGAGACATTGGCCCCTCCATGTGTACTCTTTGGTTGATGGCTTAGTCCCTGAGAGCTCTGGGAGGTCTGGTTGGTTGATATTGTTGTTCTTCCTATGGGTTGTAAACCCCTTCAGCTCCTTCAGTCCTTTCTCCAACTCCTCCACTGGTAACCCTGTGCTCAGTCCAATGGTTGGCTACAAGCATCTGCCCCTGTATTTGCCAGGTACTGGTAGAGTGTCTCAGAAGACAGCTATATCAGGCTCCTGGCAGCAAGCACTACTTGGCATCTACAATAGTATCTGGGTTT
>BDUI01014044.1:23016-36329 GCA_002335545.1 Apodemus speciosus | reverse complement strand
TCAACAAGAAGATAGAAGAAAAGGTAAAATGAAAGAAATGAAGAAAGAGGAAAGATAGTGGGTATGCACAAGGTCAGGCATGAAGATGATCAGTGGACACTAAGAGTTCATGATGTCATCAGCTGCCTCATGACATCATATGCATTTCCATTTTAGTGTGCACTCAGAGAAAAGTACAAAGGAGAGAAATGGTCAGAAATCACAAACTGTGATCATAACTTCTGTAAATTAAGATCCTGGCATTCTAGTCCTGTAATGGATATGTGTTTGGTGTAGGAAGCTAGAGATGATAAATCTGTTAGGAGAATACTCTATAACAAAGGTATTTTCATTAAATACACATTGATTTTATGATAAGTAAAAATGTCCTCAACTGAGTATTTATCCTAGTCTTACAGCTCATGATTAGAGAGAAATAGTAAAACTAGATATTACAAAAGCTTTTAAGATCAACATACTCTAACATATACTATAAACAGTACTTTACTCTTCTTTTATATTTGCATCTCCAATACTTATACCATAACATAACAAAGCACAAAAAAATTAATATAAAGTGAATTTATGTATGGAAATTTGAACTTCAAAAGGCAAATTAATTTTATTAGCAAACATACTTTTACATAAGGAAATACTTAAAACTAATACTAAAATAAAAAAGTAAGTTCATTTCCTAGGGACAAGTAATTTCTACAATAAAAAAAATTAATACTAGCAAAGTTTTGCCATGGAAGAAAAAGCAAAAAAAAAAAAAAATGTTGAATGCTGACCACCTCATTAAAAAGAGAAATAAACCATTGATGTAAGAATTCTGCACCCTTTCTCTGTGTTTGTGGAACAAAGAGTAGATTTCACATTTGCTCTACATGAGCCAATGAATAAAAGATCACAGATAAAAGGAAACCAGTAAATCATCATTTGCATTGTATTGATGTTTACTGAGGTATAAAATCCCCTGGAGTTTAGATGGGCCATCAAATTCTCATAGGGAAACGGCTTTCCTCAAATAACATTTGATTCAATACATAGGATTGTGTGTGAGGATTGATCTAAGATGAGTGTTGTAGCAAATTCCTAAAAAAATGAATATATATCCCTTCATAGCCAAAGATGTACATGCTGGCTTCTTATTTTATTTTGATTGACAATGAATAATTTCCACAAATAGTGATTGCTTTTTCCAGTTATTCTCTCAAATAGGTGGCAATAAAAGGGGTTAGACTTGGTTTATTAAAAATTGTTTTCATGGTTTTAGTTCACTATTTATTTTAATGAATTGAACATTAAATACAACAATATGCTRTAAGATTTTYCCCACATTATTATTGAAACTATACGCCAACATGATCAACCACTGATTTAAAGTCAATAAACCCAATGTTCTTAGTAATATACTATAATTTCATAAGATTCCCTTTCTCTCTCTCAGCACAACTAGGAGAAGCAGTTTAAAACTATGACCTTGGCCATGTTATAAAGATTTCTCAGAGTAAGTATTATGAAAGTTAATATCAAGTGGAGTGTTGAGCATGGGAAAATTAAAATGCACAACTGCAAGTCTAGATCCACATCTGCCTGTAAAGGAAGTACCAGAGTGGAAAAAAGCTAATATCTACATCAAAGCATTGAATAAAGGAACACTGTGTAAATATAGATAAATTAATAGGTACAAGAAGGCAAATACTAATTTCCAAAGAATAGAATTCCAGGTTTGGGAAAAATCATAGAAAGACATTTACATTATTTTTAATATTTGAAATTTTAATATAATTAAATAATGTTCTTCTCCTTTCTTTCCTCTAACTAGTTTCATGTACTATGCCCTTGCTCTCTCTCAACTTAATCAATTATATTTTAAGTGTATACATGTGTGTAAATGCATATATAAACACAGTACATGTTTATATAAGCAAATATACATACAGGTATACACATATACACATATTCAGCAGCACTGTATATACATATACACATATACATTATATATACATTAAATATGCATATATATGTCTATAATTCCTAATTTGAACTCTTCTCTGAGGAAGACTATTTTTACCACTCACAACATTCCCAAGTTGACTGTAGTTTGTTGTATGGAGTTCAGACTTTCAATTTTCTAAACCAGCAAAATTTCTATCTAAATTCTAAATTCTAAAACCTAAAATTCTCAGTATCATCATTTTACCCACAAACTAGTATAGGCTTCACTCCTCACAAAGAGATGTCTCTTTGCAATAGACAGATACAATTACAGAAAACCGCAATAGATCAAAACATAGAATAAAGAACCATTTCGTGCCAGCCTGAACTGATGCATCCTGGCTATGAACTCCTGCCCATCCAGCTTGGAGATTATAGAGAACACAGGGCTGAAAGGTATTTTCATGTTTACTTGGCTCGTAGTGGGAATATAATCTCCTTAAAATCACATAATTAAACGATGTGGATAAACCAACTTACATATGTATAAATTATATGGTATTTATAAATGTATCAACAATGTAGGTAAGTTTTAATCATTCTGACTAGAATATGGACATGCCCTTAGTACTCATCTATAATCCCAAACAAAGTAGGTAAGCTTAGTTTTTAGAAGGAATTAGCGATGTTTAAAAAGTGACACCAAAATTGGGGGCAGACAAGGTGATGAATCAGAGAACAATTTGACAGAATGAGTCAGAGATTGGATATGACCAACTCTCAAGAGAACAGTCAGAAAAGAGTGCAGTTCACTTGAGTTCAGTGGAGTTCAGTTAGTAGTTCAGTTAGTACAGTGAGTACAGTGCAACGGAGTTGAGTTCTTTCATGAGTTCACGAAGTTCATTGCAGGACAGTAGACACAGTTGAAACCAGAGAATAAGAAGGAGCCAGAAGGTTAGAATAAATTGCCAGAGATAGTTTGAGGCCAAGCAGAGCAACTCAGTAAGAAGCAGAGAGAAGCCAGAGTGTAACAGTCAGCTTAGAGAGGACTTTGAACTGGAACAGCTGAGATGAACCAGCCAACTAGAGTTCACAAATAACTACACAGGGCGGTGTTACTCAGAAGTGAACCTACAAGAAGGCAATTATATTAGGCAAACAAAAGATACAATTATACAACAAATCGAGGGAAAGAGAATATCACAACTATCGGAAAATCTTTCTTGTGCCCTTCTAATTCATTAACTTACACACATATAAATGAGATGGTGGATAAGTAGAGAGGGACAGGATGTTGAATAGAAACATGTAGCAGTGGGGAATAGGGAACTGGTAATAGCCACTCTAAAGTCCCAGATGACAGGGAAGCAAGAGGTTCCCAGGACCCAACTGGGATGATATTAGYTGAAATACTCAACAAAGGGGAAAGAGAACCTCTAGAAACCATATCCAGAGGATAGGCATAGCTCCCAGTTGAAGAATGGGGCCACCTACCCATCTCAAAATTTTTAACCTAGAATTATTTCTGTTTAAAGGAAATGCAGGGACAAAGAGTGCCATAGAGACTAAAGGAAAGGCCATCCAGAGACTGTCCTACCTAAGTATCCATCTCATCTGCAGACACAAAACCCAGACACTCTTGTTGATGCAAAGAAGCTCTTGCTGATAGGAGCCTAGTATAGCTGTTCCCTGAGATGCTCTACCAGGGCCTGACCAATACAGATGTGAATGCTCACAGCCAACCATCAGACTGAGCTTGGGGACCCCAATGACAAGTTATGGGAAGGACTGAAGGAGCTGAAGAGATTTACAACCACACAGGAAAAAGAATAATATCAATTAACTGGACTCTTCAGAGATCCCAGGGACTAAACCACCAACCAATGAGTACATTTGGAGAGACCCGTGGCTCCAGCTGCATAGTTAAAAGAGGATGGCTTTATCTGGCATCAATGAGAGGGGAGGCCCTTGGTTCTGTGGGGGTTCAATGCCCCAGCATAGGGGGATGCTAGGGCAGTGTGGCAATAGGGAGGGAGTGAGTAGGGGAACACCCTCATACAGGCAGGATGAGGGGAATGGGATAGGAGGTCTGCAGAGGGGAAACTGGGAAAGGGGCAACATTTGAAATGGAAATAAATAAAATAACCAATAAAAATAAATACATGCTAATGTGAATTTTTTCATCTTACATGAGCTTACCAGTTTTAAAATTATATTTTTATAAATACAATATGGACATGTTGTTTCACATAACATAATTCAACCTTCACATTTTTATTTATAATAGCCTATGTTATGTCTCTAACATGAATTTATATGATATTTTAGCTGTTGGATATTTTTAACTACTAAATTTGAAGCTGATGTAAAAAATATTATGTGGGATGGCTCCCCTCTCCCTCATTTGAAGCCCTATCTTCCTGCTATAGCTATGCTCTATTAAGTTCACTCTCCCTACTGTCAGGCATTTCATCTAAGGTCCCTCCCTTTGAGTCCTGTGAGTCTCTCACCTCCCAGGTCTCTGGTACATTATGGAGATGGGTAGGTGGCCCCATCCCCCAACCTCCTACCTCCCAGAGGTTGCCTGTTGCCATTCTTTCTGCTGGCCCTCAAGGYTTCAGTCTTTTTCCCTCCCCCCATGTCAGATCATGTTCCTCACTTTCCCTTCTCTCCCCTCTTCCCCCTCTCCCCCACCCCATCTACTTTCCCTCCCAGGTTTCTCCCTCCCTCTTCACTTGTGTTTGCTTTTTTCTCCCTCCCAAGTGGGACTGAGGTGTCCTCACTTGGGCACTTCAGCTTGACCTTTTTGAGTTCTGTGGACTGTATCTCCGGGGGCCATCCCACAGGCATAACTCTGACCCATAATTGCTCCTGTCTGAAAGAATTWCAGGGATGAAAATGGAGAGGAGCCCAAGAAAAAGAAGGTTCAGTGACAGGCTAGAAGTAGGATCCAGTGCAAGGAATGGTCCCAAGGCCTGACACTATTACTGAGGCTATGAAGTGCTCACAAAATGGGACCTAGCATGACAGCATTCTGGAAGACCCAACRAGCAGRTGAAAGAGTCAGATGCAGATATTTGCATCCAATCAATTCACAGAAGCAACTGGCACCTGCTGTTGAATTAGGGAAGGCTGAATGAAGCTGAGGGTGAACCTGTAGGAAATTAATCTGGACCCCTGGGATCTCTCAAACACTGAATCACCAAACAGGCAGCAAACCCCAGCTGATATAAGACCCAAGGGAGTTTAGAGGTCAGGTGGTGTGGGCAGTAAGGGCATCCACGTGGAGACAGTGGGAAAGGAGGAGGTATGGGATGTTGAACAGTCAGAGGGTGGACAGGGTTTGGTGGGGGTGGGAAATAAAATATGAAGTGTATAAAATAATTATAAAAATATTTATAAGAAAATATGAAATATTTTATTGGAAAAACTTTTTAATGGTTATACATCTAAAAATAGAATTGTTGGTCTATAGGGTAGACATATCTTCAGTTTAGTCTTAGTGATACACTGCCTCCAACAAGGCCATACCTGCTAACAGTGCCACTCCCTCATGAGAAAGCATTCAAATCTATGGGTTGATTGGGGCCAATCTTTTCATACCACCACCAAATGTGTGGCTTTAAGAATATGAGATAAAGAAAAGGTATGGGTTTGGGCAAGGGAGTTGGGGGAGGATCTGGGAGGTGTTGGGAGAGGAGAAATCATAAGTATAATACATGGTATTAAACTAATTTCAATAAAAATATCAGAAAAACAAAATGTTGACTGTTTAAATGAAATAACTAGGCAGTCTTTGCCTCAGTGCATTTCATATAGTGTTATAAAAATTTTAGTTAAAATCCTTGGTAATTTAGAATAATTCTTAGGCACTAGCTTAATTTCTTTGGATAAATAAGTATTCTGAAAACCAATTAATGGAGACAACCAGGTTACAGATAATATTGATTGGTAAATCAATAACTACAATTGTTCATCTTTTCAATAATTTGGAAGCATATATTTTTTATGCTAAAAACCCTGAGTATTAAATATTTTTTATATCTGAATTATAACTAAAATTAGACTACATATTTGACATTTTTGAAGTTTGCAATTTCTCATTTACTATGAAAAAAAGCATTGATAATTCTCAATKAAGAGAAGAATATTCTGCAAACAACATTAAGAAGAGTGGTGGGCACCACTGTTCTGTAACAAACAAATTAGAAAAGAATAAAGCTATTTTCATTCCAATTACTCTGAGAGAAATTGGATAATGAAGATATGACATAATGAGGATATTTAATATCTATCAAAGGAAATGCTGCATGCATTAAGATGGCTATTTTCAAAATCATAGGAAGTAATGAACATTGAAGAGGATGCTGAAAATGAGAACACAACTAACATGTGATCTGGACAATTTATCGCTGCATTTAAATATATGTTTTAACATGCRTAAATACATGCATATTTATATATGTAATTTCAAAGTAGAGTCTTAAACGAATTATGGTATTTCCATGTACATTTAGCAATAACAGTTTAAAGCAAAAAACCGAGTGCTTATTGRTCATCTTACAATATATGCAATATTTGTAAAACATATAATCATAGATTATGAGTTATAAAAATGAACTCTTGGCCATTTTACATAAAATGATTATATTTTGAAGATGCCAAGTTAAACATATTCAAAAATGAAGCATGATAACAGCAGAACTATGTCAAAATAATCAATTTATAACATCATAATACATATGGGGGATATTTTGTGCTAGAGGAGCGAATAATAGGAAATTAGGGTTTAACATTTACTATATTTGCTTATTTATTTTTAATTACTTGCTTATTGGTGTATGTGTGAATACAAGCACATATTTATTCATGTGTACTCAAGCACGCCAAGAAACACAAGTAAGGGTATAAAGACCTTTTATTTTTTTCGAAATGTATGTCCTGAGATTGAATCCATGTCTTCATGTTTGCATACAGAGTCATCCCTCCATCCTGGAATCATACTGCACAGTTTTAGTTGGGGAAGTTTAAAATTTCTGATGCTGGACATTTGCCAACGATGATACACCAACATAAATGTTCTTAACACCAAAGAGATTCACATTTATACATGTAAAATGATATTTAGGATGGCTAGTTTTATCAGTGTGTCACCATGGGATTAGTRTCACCATGGAAACCAAATTTTCTATGGGCGTGCCTGTGAAGGATCATTTAGATTAGGTTAATTCAAATGGGAAAACTCACCTTAAATGCTAACAGTGCCATTCCATGGGCTGAGCTCCTAGGATGAACCATGGAGAAGAAGCAGCTGAGAAAGAACGCTCATTGTTCGCRGTTTCTTGATATGAGATATAAAATGACTACATGCCTCAAGTTCCTCCTGGAGAGCCTGTCATATGGAGAATACTCCCACACTTAGCCAAAGTACCCMTTGCCATTCTATATTTGTACTGTTAGATATTTTTAATAGCCACAAGTTAAAATCACAGACACGACCTTAAGTATATCTATGATAATAAAAATAAAATGAAATAAGTTGAACTTGCAATAAATGCAAGATTTCTTTGGGGGGTATATCTGTGTATGGAAGCCAGAGAGAACATGACTGAAAATTTGAGTTGTAGGTAGTGGTGAGCTTCCATATGGGTGCTGGAAATGAACACAGAATCTCTGGAAAAACAGGTAGTGCTRTAAAACTGTGAGTTATATTTCCAGTCAAATTTTGAATAATTTCCTTCTTTATATGACACAATCTTTCTATAGACAGCATAGYCCCTTACAATACTGTGTATTTTTAATAACTGGTGTGTCATAAGTTATATGATTCTTTTAATTGAATGAGAAATTATTATGATATCATGTAATTATCTCTAGAATATTTATAGATTCAGAATCATAATATTCTAGGCCAAAAAGAAGTAATTGCTGAAGCCANTCACCATGGAAACCAAATTTTCTATGGGCGTGCCTGTGAAGGATCATTTAGATTAGGTTAATTCAAATGGGAAAACTCACCTTAAATGCTAACAGTGCCATTCCATGGGCTGAGCTCCTAGGATGAACCATGGAGAAGAAGCAGCTGAGAAAGAACGCTCATTGTTCGCRGTTTCTTGATATGAGATATAAAATGACTACATGCCTCAAGTTCCTCCTGGAGAGCCTGTCATATGGAGAATACTCCCACACTTAGCCAAAGTACCCMTTGCCATTCTATATTTGTACTGTTAGATATTTTTAATAGCCACAAGTTAAAATCACAGACACGACCTTAAGTATATCTATGATAATAAAAATAAAATGAAATAAGTTGAACTTGCAATAAATGCAAGATTTCTTTGGGGGGTATATCTGTGTATGGAAGCCAGAGAGAACATGACTGAAAATTTGAGTTGTAGGTAGTGGTGAGCTTCCATATGGGTGCTGGAAATGAACACAGAATCTCTGGAAAAACAGGTAGTGCTGTAAAACTGTGAGTTATATTTCCAGTCAAATTTTGAATAATTTCCTTCTTTATATGACACAATCTTTCTATAGACAGCATAGYCCCTTACAATACTGTGTATTTTTAATAACTGGTGTGTCATAAGTTATATGATTCTTTTAATTGAATGAGAAATTATTATGATATCATGTAATTATCTCTAGAATATTTATAGATTCAGAATCATAATATTCTAGGCCAAAAAGAAGTAATTGCTGAAGCCACTGTAGTGTAGAGTACTGTTTTCAAAGAAATTAATATTTCAGTCGGTTAATAATATTTTGAATAATAGTCTTCTTTACTATTTCTCAATTAATAGACTAAAGGACAATTTCAAAGATGCATTTTAGATAATATTTCATAAGGTATAAACTATTAACACATTTCTTTACTTAAATTTAAGCAATGTAAATTAAAAACCAGCCATACATTAAACATTTTAGCTAAGATTGCTGTACTGGGGTTGCCTACAAATTGATGTGAGAAGCTTAGTAATTTGCAGCCCTGTAATTAAAGTACACTTCTTAGGCGCCTATAGGAAACATACTGATTACTTGGTAAAATGCTATCTTACTGACTGGAATCTGAGTTCTCAGAGTTTTTTTTTAAATATATAGGTAGAAAAGTGATTCTTTATTAATATTAATTATTGAAACAAGAAACATTTCTTCTACAATGAGTCATGTGCTGTTTATTGTTGTCACACTATTTTCAGACATTATAAAAAGCAATGTGTAAAAGTACTTTACCTGTAGACATTTATATGTTAAAAAAAAAAAAACTACTTCTCATTATCAGGGATTTTACTTTTAACATTACAGGGCCTGTGCATGTATATCATGGTCTCTAGTTTTGTGTTTTATAGGATTCCTGTATGTACAAGGATGTGAGAATCTGCATCTCTCTGTATTTCTTGGGCTTTTTCTTTGGCATATTTCTTCTATTCTTTGTTTGTTTTGAATACTGGTTCTATTCTAAAAAAGAGAGAGAGAAGAAGAAAGGATGTGAATTTGGGTGGGTGGGGAGGATCTTGGAGACATTGGAAGAGTGGACATTGAAATCACAGTATTTTCTATGAAAACTTCTATTTTCAATAATAACAATCTGCTTCTGAATAGGTACTACTATAACATTAATAATAAATATGACTTGTTCAACAGTGCCCAGAGTTAAAGTGGTAGGAATCATTTATCTCCTATGATCTGAGAATGTTTATTCTTAGTGTCTAAGTTCATAAGTGGACCGAAATGAGCTGAGTTAGGGCTCCAAATCGAACCTCAGAGAAGTGCATCTTCAGCCGACGATGTTTAATACTTGCCCCAGTCTTGAGGGTGAACTGGGCCTCCAAAACGTCTGCTCTAACAAGGAGGGGAACTTAAATCACAGGAGCATTTGCAGTGTCGCTCTGACCTGTGAGTATGGAAGTCTTGTAGGGGTCCGTTCATTGTTTTCTGGCAGAAAGTCCCCCATTTTTGCTTCACTTCATTTCAGGACCTGTACTGACTTGGTTTATTTTGTCTCTGTTACCCGCCATCTAGAAAGCTTGTGATCTTGCCTAGCTTATCACCTATGCTTACTATTCTCTGGACAAGTGTTGAATTTTCTGCGTGTCAAAATGAAAATCTAGGGTTCCATCACAGGTCTGAAAACCTAACTTGTAAACAACTATGGAAAACAAAAGCCAACTAACTTCTCTTTCAAATGGAGTTAACTACCTAACCTAATATCTCTATCTAGTCATGCCAAGGTCTAATTAATTAATATGCCCCTTCAGCCGTTGTTGTCACATTCCTTTCTTATCCTTTTTTTCTTTTTTTCTTTCCTTGCAGTCTCTCTCTCTCTCTCTCTCTCTCTCTCTCTCTGTGTGTGTGTGTGTGTGTGTGTGTGTGTGTGTGTACATGCGTGGGCACACATAAGCACATTGTACAAGTACAGTACTATTGAATAGATGGTTCCTTGTTTTATTTCTCATCTATTTGAGACAGGGAGTCTCACAAAATCTGAAATTCACATATTCTCTTGGATTGCCCAGTGAGGTACAGTGATGCTCCTTTCTTGAGCCCCCCCCCAAGTCCGAAATTACAGACAAGTACCACTATTTGTGGATGTTATATAGATTATAAGAATATAAAAACTCAGGCTCTCATGSTTCATTAGGGGGACTTTACATACTAAACCAAATCCCCAGTCCTTTTTAATTCTTCTTAATATTCTCCTTTATACTGAATATATGTTAAGTTTACAACTCTAGTTTAGAACTACTAGTCATTACATCTATATATTTGTCCATATATCACTTTCAATCCATTTGAACATTTCTATCTGCAYCTATAATGTTTTTTAAATGAGAATGGCCCATACATTTTGGCCCTCATATGTTTTCTTTTATATTTGCCTTGATCAAGCTRTTCTGTACATCAAGAAAAAATAATTAAGACATCTACCTTCTCTTCACTGTTAGACTTCTATCCATCTATATGAATCTTTTCCTCTAAAATTACTTAAACTAAAAAGTACAATATATCAAAAATAATGACAAAAATATCAATAGAATGAAACTAAATAAATAAAGTTAATAAGACTGTAAATGGTGAATAAACAACTCAAATTGGAGTAACATGGATACAGTCATTCTTCTCCAAAATCTACACTTGTTTAACTCACAAAAAATCAGTAGCTTTTCTATATACATATGACAAGTGGAATAAAAAACATCAGGCAAAAAAAACCTTTCACAATAGCCTTAAATAATATAAAATATCTTGGGGTAATTCTAACCAAGAAAGGTAAAGGCAAAAGACACTAAAGAAAAATTTGAAGGACATAASAGAAAATGGAATTCTGTCAAAGGTTCAGCAAATGGTAGGATTAATTGAGTAAAAATGACCAACCTTCTACAAGCAATCTAGACATTCAGTGCAATCTCTATTCTAACCCAATTCTTCACAGATCTTAAAAGAACAAATTCCAGCTTTAATTGGAAACACAAGAAACCCAAGAGAGTTACAAGAATCTCCAATAATACAAAAACTGCTGAATACATCTCTACCCCATCCTAAAAAGTTAACCATTGTAAGGATCCATGATTCACCAAAGAATGAAACCTCAGACTCAAATAGTATATAAACACAAAGAGTGTTTTATTCTGCAGAAGTCCAGTAAGCTGGAGTTTTCCATTATTCRAATAGAGAGACAACCAAGTGAGCTTGCCGTCCTGATTTAAAGCACATTTGGGGAATTCCAGGTAGGTGATCTCTATGTTAATCTGTAGGGTCTATCTCTGCAGAYTGTCTGTTACTGGAGTGAGAGGGATGGAGACTYGCTGGGGAGGTCTGGTAACTGTTGTTGAGGAAGTCTGGAAACAGATGCAGACGACCCATTGTCCTTGCCTCAAGCCAAATGGTAGGGCAGCTTCTGAGGCCTGGACTTGCCTGAAATTGCCCAGTTCTTGGAAACAGAGATTTAGGCCTAATAACCTAACTGYCAATTAGAAGCCTGTCATGGAGTCATCCTAGTATTCTTGTCACAAACCAATTATAACAAAACTAACATAGTATTAACACAAAAACAGAAGACACATTGCTTAGCAAACACAAGATGAAGACAGCCATAGATCCACACACCTGTGGACACTTGATTTTTGAAAAAGAAGTAAGAGATACAAACTGGAGAAAAGACAGCATCTTCAAAACATGGACTCTGGTCATACTAGATGAATATAGAAATATATAGAAAAATGTAAACAAAGCTATACTTTCTCCTCCTGAACAAAACTGAAGATGTATCAAAGACCTGAACACAAAACCAGTTATACTTAACCTGATAGACAAGAAAGAAAAGAATAGACTTGAACAAATTGACACTGAAAAACACTTTCTGAAGCGAACAGGATTAACATAGGCACTAAAATCAATGATTAATAAAAGAGGCCCCATGACACTAAAAAGATTCTTTATGAAAAACAGTACTGTCATTTGATTGATGTGTCAGCATGCAGAATGGGAAAAGATTTTTATTAGATATTTTATTTACATTTCGAGTGTTATCCCCTTTCCTGGTTTCCTCTCCAAAAGCCCCCAACAGTATATACACAAAATATATACATACATAAAAGCAATCTAGGTAAAAATTACCAAATAGTAGGAGATACAGAATTTCACCTTATCATTTCTTATCAGTAAATGAAGCTCCTGGTACCAGTACCTGTTGAGAAGTCCCAAATAACCCGTGCTATGGCTATTACTGTAGATTGTTCTTCACAAGACCCTGTTGCTAAAGAAAAAACTTACACAAGTTATTGAACATGAAGAAGTTGGGCTTGTGAGTACATAAGGCCTTTACCCTTATATGCTAGTGTCTCTCAGACAGGAATGCACTCCATAAGCTATCAAATAAGAAATGTATGGAAAACAGCTACAATACCTCTAATCTCTAACAGTACCCTGCCTGCAACATAAGCAAATGCAATGGAGGCACAAAGCTTGTGAGAGGAACCAACCAATAGCTGACTTGACTTAGGGCCACTCCCCAGGTTGGAACCTATACCTGACACTCTTGGTCTGAAGAAGAATCTGAGACCAAATACTACGGCGTTCTGCTATACTCAGAGATCAGTCATCGTCAGAGAAGCTTCCTTCTGTAGCAGGTGGGAACAAACACAGAGACCCACAGCCAGAAAATATGCAGACCATGAGGAACTTGAAACACTCAGCCATAACACACGTCTGCGTCAAATCCCTCCCTTTATGGCTCATGCAAATCTATGGAAAGGGAGACTAAAAGACTGTAAGATCCAGAGGGGACAGAGGACACGACAGAAAGTTCATTTAAATCAACAGCCATACTCTTATAGGGATTTTCTGTGTAGTCCTGGCTGCGCTGGAAATTGCTCTGTAAAGTAAAATGGCCC
>BDUI01014043.1:24422-36629 GCA_002335545.1 Apodemus speciosus | reverse complement strand
GACCCCATGCCTCCATGTTACAACCTACAGGCAGCTCTAGTGAAGTCTCCTCTCTCTTAAAGATTGTTTACTGATCGGATGGCCTGGGGGAGGGGCCTTGTTCTGCTTTCTTATGATCCTCCCTCCTCCCTCCAAGGAGGGATTTTTTAAAAAAGGGAGAGAGAGATTTATGTGTTTGCCTGCATGTATGTGTGTGTAACATGCATGTGTGTGTGTGTGGTGCCAAGGAGGTCAGGGGAGGGCAGATACCATGATCTTGAGTTACAGATCGCTGTGAATCACCACATGGATGCAGGGGCCCTTCCTGAGTCCTCCCTTAAAGCAACAAGTGCCCTTCAGTACTGAGCTTCTCTCCAGTCCCGTGAAGTGAATCGTCAGGAGGAAGTAGTTACACAGCAGAGGTGTCAGCACCCCTTCTGTTGTGTGAGGATTAGCTTTGCATCATGGGTACTGGCTGTATCATTGCCAGGATGAGACACCGGATAGAAACCCCGCGAAGGARGGGTTTCAGTTCACCATGGCAGGGAAGGCGTGGTGGTGGGAGCAGCCTAAACCAGGTAAACCCTGATAACAAGCGCTTGAAGGTGCTGGCTTTCTTATCCGGGAAGCTTGCTGAATAGCTCAGACCAGGAGTGGCGTAATGTGGTCCTCGAAAGCCAGTTCTGGTGACCCACCTGCACCACGCATGCTTCCTTTTTTAAAAGCTTGAGAAACCCCAGAAAAGACACACCATCTAGGGWCAGTGTCCACACACGTGAGCCTGCGGGTTCTGAGGGGTTTATTCATAGCCACATCCTAAGGAGCCCAAAGCAGACGTCTTTATGGGCCCAGGAATAGGTATGTATGTGATCCTGACTGTCCTGTGTCTCTCCAGTTGCCCCGCTCTTAGCCACGACCCCTTAGGTGTCACCTTTGGATACCCTGTTGAAGGGAGGAGCTATGCCAATTATCTCCAGAGGAGACTCTGCCCTCTATCCCTTCTACAGGCAATTCTCAGTCCTAGGACTCCAGAAAAAGCACAAAATAACAGGAGTCAGTTGGGCCTGGAGGTGCACACCTTTAATCCCAGCACTGTGGAGGCAGAGACAGATGCATCTCAGTGAGTTCAAGGCCAGCCTGGTCTACAAATCAAGTTTCGGGGCTACATAGAGACCTGGGCTCAAAAAACCAAAAAATAAAAATAAATTTAAAAATTATGTCAATGTAATTTTAAAAGATGTTTCTTTTTTTTAAAGGATTTTTTTATTTATTACATATGAGTACACTGGAGCTCTCTTCAGACACCAGAGGAGAGCATCAGATCTCATTACAGATGGTTGTGAACTACCATGTGGTTGCTGGGATTTGAATGCAGGACCTTTAGAAGAGCAGTTAGTGCTCTTACCCACTGAGCCATCTCACCAGCCCTTAAAGCTGTTTCTTAAAAGGCTTCTACGAGCAGGAGGTTGACACTGGTCAGGACTGAGGCCATTAGTTCTGATGGCATAATCCCGTGTGATCAACTTGACCTGATCTAGTCCCCCGGGAAGAGTCTCAATGAGGAGGCTGCAGAGATAGTTAATTGTTAAGAGCACTTGTTGCTCTTGCAGAGGACCCAGGTTCAATTCCAAGCACCCACCTGGTGGCTTGAAGACGGGGCTGCAGACAGCAGGCTGCCTTCCCTCTGGGCTTCAGGATAATAGTGGAGACCCTTGGTGTTCACAAGGTGGAAACAGCAGCAGTGGAAGAAAAAGTTGGCAGCTAAGAAAAAACTTAGAGAGAGAAGCTCTTGGTGATAAGTCTCCATGAAAGTCTGTCCTCAAGACCGTGGATAGTAAGTCAACGATGAAAGCACAGTAGACCCCAACGGCAAAGAGGTGGCTCACGGTGAATTTGCTTCTTACTTCAACAGACAGACATTTCTTAAGATTCTCATTGCAAGGTCAGATAGACCTCGTGGGAGAACAGTACGACTGTAGCAGCTCTCAACACTTATAGCAGATTCACGTTTATTACAGAAGAGGACTGACTCTGAGAAAATCATCCCACTGTCCATTGCAAGAGATTTCACAAACCTGATCGTCATTAATGAAGATCATAAAACTTATAGACTTATGTCGAGTCACTTGCCAAATGGTCCAACTACGCTTTKTAAGATAAGCAGTGTTCGTCTTCATAAAGGAATTAAGAAATGAGGTGAAGACCCCACAGAACTTGTACCCAAGATAATTCTGAATAACTTTAGAACATGGCTAAGTTTAGAACACGGTCATTTTATTAGATATTTGTTTGCTTCTCTCTTTCCACGTAATCCTCATGTTATTGGGGGGCAGGTTACCACATCCCACAATCAGCGGGATTACATCTTCAGGTTTCACAGATACATATTCAAGAGTGAAAAGAAAGTGGGAATTCAGGAACTGGGGCCACATTTTACCTTAAAATTATGATCTCTTCAGAAGGGAACTTTTGATTCTAAAAATGGAGAGTATGAATGGGTCCATAAACCGTGGAAAATGAACACAAGTCAAAGAAAATTCTGTTTATAAAGTACTAGGGGAGAAGTATTGAATTTTGCTGGATAAGCCTGTTTTGAAAAACTTAGTAATTTAACAAAACACCCTTCTCAAAATGGAATTTATTGATTTTATAAATCTTTTATTTGAACAAATGACCAAGTGCTATGAATTTCCACTCTGTGTAGTAAATATAAATAAATGTAACTTGGGTGAGGGGTCTAAAAGTCCTTTTGGATTAGTTGTGGATAAATCCATCGGAATGAAGATTCAAACTAACTTTCTAATTTGCACTCCCAAAGAACTTGTAGGCTATAAAAAGTATTGCTGGTAGATAATGCATAACCCTGATTTAATAAACCAGTCTTGGAAGCCAGGTTATCAAGACTTGAAACAAAGTTACAGGTCATTGAAGTTAGCCTGGCTGTCCTGGACTCACTTTGTAGACCAAGTTGGCTTTAAACTCACAGAGCTCTGCCAGCCTCTGCCTCCCATGTGCTGGAATTAAAGACGTGCACCACTATGCCTTACTGTCTYATTTATTAAACAGGATCTTCCATTAAAGCTGGAGTTCACCTTTTTAACCCATGCGGGTGACCAAAAAACCATCTCTCCCCAGTGCGAGGGTTATAAGTGCACGCAGTTATGCCCAGTTTTTTACATAGGTGGCAGGGATCTGAACTCAGATCCTAAGTGCGTAGCAAGTGCTCCTACCCGCTGAGCCATCTCCCCACACTCAGTTAGAATATTAAAAGAAATTCCCTTAACTAACTGAAGGATAGAAACTGGAAGTTTCTCAATATTTGAAGAAAGATGTGCAATTGTTCCATAAGTTCCTAGAAGTCTTGTTGATATAAGGCATTGAGTCTTAAGAACTGATGTTATAGAGGTTAATATACAACACATTTCATACCAATAGCAAGGCCCAAAATTTGTATGCTACAACCATGGGTATATAAAGTCGTTAAACCTTGTGAGACAAAAATCTCTGAAAATCAGAGGTAGATGTTAAGGACCAACAAATAGAAGATTGTATATTATAGCACATGTTACAGAGAACCTTTTGTACATACTTCAAATTTAGTTCTTTTTAATATTCACTGGTTCATGAGACACAGCTTGAGCAACCTGATGGGAGGAAAAAAAAACAATAAAGCATCAAGCAGGTAACCATTGGTAGATGTTGTTTGTAGGTGCTGCAGTAGAGAGAGAAGCTCACCAAGATGCTAAGCCTTCATTTTCCCAAGGACCAGAAGGGTTCTTGGATAAAGGACTGACCCTGACTAGGTTACCCTGGTTACTTTTTGTTTTGTTTTGTTGTTGTTGTTGTTTTGTTTTTCGAGACAGGGTTTCTCTGTGTAGCCCTGGCTGTCCTGGAACTCACTCTGTAGACCAGGCTGGCCTCGAACTCAGAAATCYRCCTGCCTCTGCCTCCCAAGTGCTGGGATTAAAGGCGTGCGCCACCACCGCCCGGCTGGAGACAGAATTTCTTCAAGGTCCAGTCTTAAAACAATTTCTCAGTCTCTACTGATTAATCCAAATACAGCAAAGGCTTTACTGAAACATTTCCGCTCAAAGCCAGACACAAAGGCTTCACCTTACATATCATTACGGTTAACTTAAATTTTTTATTTTTATTTTATGTAAAGGAATTTTACACAGCAACATGGTTGTTTTGGCAAAGGATCACATTCAAAGACCCTCGAGGTCTGTGTGATCTGGCTGGAATGCACACTGTACGTGTTTAATCCCTCTGGCTAGACTAGAGACACGCCCTTAGTACATAGCTTTAATCCCAAACAATGTAGGCAAGGCTAGTTTGTAGAAGAAAACAGTCAGGTTTGAAAGTTACATCTAATTGAGGGGCACACAAGTGATGAATCAGAGAAAGATTTGACAGAACAAGTCAAAGATAGGATATGCCCACCTCTCACAAGAAAGGATAGGAAAGGGAGGTGACTTAAAAGAGCAGCACCGAGAGAGGGAGTTCTGTCGAGTTCAGTTGGGTGGAGTTCAGTTCAGTTCTGTGCAGTCAGTGCAGTTCAGGTTGTGGAATTCAGGGGCAGTTTTGCCAAGCAGCACAATTCAGAAAGAAGCTGAGAGAAGTCAGTTTGAATCAGTCAGCTTGGAGAGGCATTTGAGCCAGAAGAGTTGAGATGACCAGCCACAGTTAAAAAAKAACTGGAAGGGATAAGCTTATCCAAAAGTAAGCATTCGAGATGACAATTGCATGTGATAAAAGCTACTTTAGAGGGCAGATCGTGCCAAGATGACCCCTGCCCAGTGCCATAGTGCACCAGCAGGGCATAGCACTCCCAAGACCACACTCCAGGCCCTTAGTCCCAGCACTAGGGAGGCAGAGGCAGTGGATCTGTGAGTTCGAGGCCAGCTCTGTCTGCAGAGTGAGTTCCAGGACAGCCAGGGCTACACAGAGAAAGCATCTTGAAAAACAAAAACAAACAAACACAAAGAGTAAGTCAGAGAGAGATGGGGGGAGGGAGGAGAGAGAGAGAGAGAGAGAGAGAGAGAGAGAGAGAGAGAGAGAGAGAGAGAGAGAATATCAATGAATTTTTGTTTAGTTCAGGTTGGCCTGTGGGCATCTCTGCATCTCTGCATCTCTGTGGGAGGGACTCTTAATTAGGTTGACCGAGGTTGGAGAACCCGCCCCAAATGTGGGCAGCTCATTCCATTGGCTGAGCCCTGGAGAGCGGAGCACTGGCACACGCATCCATTGCTCTCTGCTCCTGACCGGAGGTGGTGTGCTGAGCTGCTTCACCCTCCTGCTGCCTGGACTTCCTGCGATGATGGACAGTGACCTGGCATTGTGAGTGAAATCAACCCTTTCTCCCTTGTTGCTTTTGTTCGGGTATTTTTATCACAGCAAAGCCGTTGCCTTCCGTTGTTTGGGGCAGCGCACTTGTTACCGCAGCATCCACCAGACTGACTGGTGAGGTTCTGGGCGGTCTCTTGTGTTTTGGGTCTCATCTCCCTCAAGGAGCCCTGGGACTGTAGACACATTCATCTGGGTCCAGCTTTATATGGATCCTGGGGATCTGAACTCACGTCCTCCTGTTTGGATGGGCGAGTACTTTCCTCACTGCCTGTCTCTTCAGGTCCTATGCTTAAGCTCTCAATTCTGTGTCCACCTCAGCGGCACCAGGATTTCAGCATGCATCTCTACCCCAACTCCCCTTGACATTTCAGAACCAATCTCCACACACCACCCTCAGCATCCAGGCAGGGGATAACCAATTTTGAAGCCACAAGCATCGATTGGCTCAAGAGAAGCCATGAGTGAATGTTGGGGACCAAGGTGTGTCGGGTGTCAGCTGCTTAGCTCCCTTCCGGTCTCCTCAGACACCTCGCCACAGCCACCGTTCTCTACATCAGGATAAGGATGACTCCCTCCCTGTCCCTACCTCCATACCAGCATGAGAACGTGACTAGGGGCGCGAAAAAAGCTCTGAAGTGTAAAGCAGCGGGCTAAGCAGAGGGGCGGGCTTTATAGGGTTTGTGGAGCATGCGCAGTGAGCTGGTGGACCATACAGCGTGGCTGGAAGGATTGTTCCCCCATTAACCCCAAGTCGTGAGGGTGGGGATTTTCAAGTCTCAGGATCAGGGACAGGCCAGAAGCAGGGCCCGTGGATTTTCTACTGTCCTGTTATCCTACATTCCTCCCTTTTTGTTAATCTACTATTGATAACCAATCCAGGGTTAGGAAAGGGGGCGGTGTTATTGTTAAACTACTTCTTTGCTGTTTGTGGGGAGGGAATTGAGGAGCTTGGGGCTAGCCTGATCTTCACCATCAGGTCATAATCATGGGTGGTAGGCCTCTGGTTCTACAGCCAGGGCTGATGATCCTGTAATAAAAACTGATTAAAGATCTGGTTAGAAATCTTTGAATTTGTTGTTAAAGAAATTAGACAAGAAGTTTATAATACAGGGTGCAATTAGTAGGATTTAAGAAGGGAGGAGAAAGGGAGAATTAAGGAGGGCAATATCCACTTTCATATTAGACTGTCATCAGTCCGCTGGCAGTGGCATCAAGCTGTTCTTTATGATTTTGGAAATCTCTCTGGATTTGTCACATCCTGTCTTTTACGATGCCAGATTGGCTGACATATAAGCAACATTTTTCCCTGGGGAAGAGGCAAAGGCCATCCTTCTCCGCTGTTCGTGGATCTAATCCCTGTCGACTTTGTAGCAATACAGTGGCTGGGCTGGTGAGATGGCTCAGCGAGTAAGAGCACTGATTGCTCTCCCAAAGGTCCTGAGTTCAAATCCCAGCAACCACATGGTGGCTCACAACCATCCATAATGAGATCTGATGCCCTCTTCTGGTGTGTCTGAAGACAGTTACAGTGTACTTACATATAATAATAAATAAATCTTTGAAAAGAAAGAATTTGAAATTTACAAAAAGGAGGCGGGGCTCAGTGCTTAAGAGCACCGACTGCTCTTCTGAAGGTCCTGAGTTCAAATCCCAGCAACCACATGGTGGCTCGCAATACATTGGCCAGTGAGTCAGCTTGGTCCTGGCGGGTGAGAATGGTCTGAGCCACCCATTGGAGGTCTTGGATGATCTGTGAGGAAACTTGATGGTAGCTTGTTAGGAAAGCTGTTCCGGTGGTGATGCCAGTTATACCCAGGACTGCGAGCGGGGGTAAGGTTTGAATGGCTCATTTATCATGCTGTGCCACTGTAAATCCCGTGGCGGGAACCAGCAAGCATTCTTCACTGGCTACTACCCCTAGTTTTGGAAAAGGGAGTAGTAGGGCACAAGTCCAGACCACCCAGAGGGCAGGCAATCGTAAATCCGAGTGCCACAGAGTACGGAGGCATCGCGGGCATCTGGGCAGAGAGGCTGGCTGGTGGTGCTGAGGGGTGGGGAATGATTACGGTCTGAAGCATCCACTGTGCCCACAGAGTGTGTCTCTGAGGAGTCAGAGCAGACTGCAACACTAAAGAGAGACGAGGTGCAGTGGTGATATCTGACTCAGAGTCATCCAGGGGCAATGAGGGGAGAGTTGATGGATGAAGTCACAAGGGACGGCTGTGAACCTGATGTGGGAAGGATGCACAGCCAGTGTTCTCAAAACCAGCCAGGCAGAGAGCATCGGTACCAGGCGGAGCATCGGTTAGTGTCTGGCATGGGGAGGTAAAGGTCTGAAACAAGAAGAGTGACCTTGAGGAGGRCAACGTGGGCTCAGTAGCATCCGAGAGGGGAGACATTAGGGAGGTGAGAGCCTTGACGAATGCTGACTGACATCTTCTCTTGTTCTATGCCTAGATGCTGGAAGAACGGGGAGCACACTCTTTGTGTTTGGATCTTGCCTGCTGCGTTTGTGTCCCTGCTGAGCAGGTCATAATACAATATGCCAGTGACACGCTCCTCCCATCCGGTATGTATCTGGGTCTTGAATGTACAAGTGAAAGAATTCTTCCTGTATGTTAAAATGAGAGGGGGGATCAGGATGGCCCAGATCTGTCTCATAGTACCTACAGGACCAGTATGGGCCGCCTCTGTAAGTTTCTGGCCACTTCTTACACTAACCTTCTGTGGTGACTTGGATATGCTTGACCTATAGGAAATGCTGCTGTTAGGAGGAGGGGTGCCCTTGTTGGAAGAAGTGTGCCACTTTTGGGGTGGCCTTGAAGCTCAGCCCTGTGGGGAAGAGTCAGTCTTCTCCTGACTGCTTTCAGATCAAGATGTAGAACTCTTGGTGCCTTCTCCAGCATTGTGTCTGCCTGGACGCCGCCATGCTTCCTGCCATGATGATAATGGACTGAACCTCTGAACTGTAAGCCAGCCCCAATTAAATGGTGCCTTTTATAAGATTCACCTTGGTCATGGCGTCTCTTCACAGCAATGGGAACCCTAAGACATCTTCCTCTTGGTCATAGGGAAAACAGATATGAGGGTAAGCTCCAATGAGGGAGAGATGGATAATGGAGCTGTAGGGAACTGAATCAGCCTTTGATAACCTGCTATGGAGCAGTTTCCCAACCCTATTAGGATGGGCTGTTGGTTAGAGGTAGGGCTCTTATAGACATTAAACATCCATATGTAAAAGCTACCTAAGACATGGAGAAATGGAGGGGGAGGGAGCAAGGCTCAATCCAGTGGAGTAGGACACGGTCAACTATGTGAGGTCTCAGTCTTCTGAGGTCTTCTGGAGATTAAAGGAGCAAGGGTCTGTGGGAAGTGAAGTGCAAAAAGAACTCACCCCATTGTGTCGAAAATTTGAGTTTCAGATGTGAGAAGATGGGTTTAATATGCAAGTGATGGCTTTCACATGTGAGGCATGTTTTATCACTGGACTGTTTCGACCACCAGCCACCCAAGTAATGACATGAAGAGTTTTTTTTTTTAATCATTTATGAAAGTTTGAGCTTAGCTGACTTGTTCCCTGCTACTTGAATAATGTAAATCCACCCATTTATACTAATCTGCCTGAGTGTCACATGGCTGGTTATCTCTCCTCAGTACTAGCTCATTTTTCTTCCTCTGAATTTGACTGGAGAATCCCCATGCCTGATTCTCTCCCAGAGTTCCTATCTGCCCAGAAGTCCCACCTATTCTCTCCTGCACAACTATTGGCTATTAAATTCTTTATTAAACCAATCAGAAGGTGCCTTAGTCAGGTGAGGAAGGACAGAGACAGATCTTCACACAGGGCACAAAAAGATTCTCCCAACATTTCCCCCTTTTAATTCATTGAAAGCCTCTTCCTCTAACATCTATAAACTATATACGATAAGAACATTATGAAAACTATGGTAAGAATTACATTCACAATGGCTAGTCCATTTGTATTTGACAATCTTAGAGAACCTACTCTGCTATTTATCCTATGTTGGTGAGTCCAAGGGTCTGTATCTAATTCACTTTCTATCATAACTTTTGTTTATCAACCTAAAAACACCTTAGACCTTAAATTATTTGCTTAAATCTTAAACAACTTTAGCTTAATTGTGAGACCATAACCATCTAGTCTTCATCTCTAGTCTTCAAGCTCATCAGAGACCTGAGAAGGAATAAATATTACCTTAGTAAACAGGAATTCTAGAGCAAGGAGCTTACAAAACTATAGACGTGACCGCGATTTCTGGATTCCTGGACAGTCACTGTGTCACTAGGGCATCATCTTCATCCTGGCCCAGCATGTGACAGACTTTTCTGTGAAGCAGGAATTATCCAGGACTGGCCTACCTTGTCTTGACAAAGTTTGGCAGTCGACTTCCCTGCGTCGTGCTGGTCCACAGTTTGGACAGCATGCAGTCAGCAGTTGAGGCAAGGGCAGTCCTTCGCATGGTCATAGCTTTGCGGCATAGAAGCAAACTCCATATGGCGGTTCCTGACGCCATCCTCTTCTTAGCAGTAGAAGGGGGTGCTGCCAGGGCAGACATGTCTCACTGCCAGGAAAAGCCATGTGCTAATAAAACATCTTTAAATGCCATATTCTCTAGATATCTGAGGTTTATGAAGAGCATCTGTCTATCTGTGATGTTTCTGAACAGGCAAACATTGCTCAATTCTAGCTATGTACTATCTGTTTAACTTTGAAAACATCTACAGGATGCTAAGTAATAAAGCTAATTTCTGCAATTAACTAAACTAGTAGCTAACATGACCATAAATTTGATTGACTATTAACTTACATTTCTTAAATATCCTAAACAATTTGCAATAGTAGCTTTTAAGGACTAGAACTTTACATTACTTTTCTTTAAAAATAAGATTTATCTATTTATTTATTTATTTATTTTATTTAATGTATGTGAGGACACTGTTGCTGTCTTCAGACACACCAGAAGAGGGCATCAGATCCCATTTCAGATGGTTGTGAGTCTCCATGTGATTGCTGGGAATTGAACTCAGGACCTCTGGAAGAGCAGTCAGTGTGCTTACCCACTGAGCCATCTCTCCAGCCCCTATATTACATTTGAAAATGAGTTGCAGTACCTAAGACAAGAGTTGAAAGATAATATACAGTATGTTGTAGCAAAATATAATCTTATTTGTGTTAATATACAATAATTTATATCAAAGTAAAACATTTGGCTTGTTGATGTTCTTTAATGTAAAAAGTAGATTCAATAATCTACCCTTTTATCTACTATTTCTATATGCTCCTGTCTTTCATTTCATTCCCCCTTTCCCCTTAACACTAGGTAGGAAAGAAAGAAGGATAGAGGAAAGAAAAGGAAAGGAAGAAGGAAGGAAGGAAGGAAGGAAGGAAGGAAGGAAGGAAGAGAGAGAGATCCATGAATCTCATCTCCTTTACTCCAAGACCATTAGCAATTTTTAACCAACCCCCTTAAACGACAATAAACATTCATCAGTCACTGAATGACCTAAAACCACCCACCCCACCTCTTGGGAATGGGGGCATTTTACTCTTAAAATTGTTTCCTGTTGTCTGGGAGTGACACATCTTTTTGGGGCCCTAAGAAAATTGGGATATTGGCCAAGTCCTGGGCAAAGTAACTGCATCATTGTCTGTCTAGTCTCTGATGGGAAAGCACAGGCTTAGCTGATGTCCTGGCTGGAACAGTCTTTGAAGCTGGACCATCTTAGCCATCTTGAAGTTGTTCTGGATGCAGATTTTTGAGCAACTAAGGCTATCTGTGAGGCTGGATCACCTGACGACTTGTCTTATCTTCAGTGGCGCCTGGTCCATTTGCTTTGCAATCACAGTAACTTTTAAAGGTAATACACATTTCTGCACTAATGCTTGTATGGGATGGGCGGTGTGCACAAGTCAGCTAAAGATGATTCTCTGCTCTATGTTTTAGCAGGTAAAGGACCAAATTTTACAAGTCTGTTTGGATTGCATGAACAAACTGTAATCGAGATTTCCATCCATGCCATATGAAAGGATGGCATGTTATAATAAGTTTTGAGAACTTTGTAGCCAAGACAACAGTCTCAGCCGGTCTCCAAGCTGTTGCCAAGGGAAGGGGTCAGCATTCACATCGCTGTTGTGTTCTTCTTGGTCTCTTCCTGTATGTCTGCCAAGATTTTCAGGGTGTCTCCCTTGGTTAAATCTAATCTTTATTAATTTTGAAGGGATCACAACTTTTTATTTCCTGTTGAAACAAAGGCATAACCTCTCCCCCAACACATTTCCTGACTTCCATTCTGAGGTTATCACATATATAAGCTGATTTGATTCAGCAGCCCTTTGTAAAACCCAGTGTTTTTTAGCAGCTGTGCTACCTGTCTAAATCACATTAAAAAAAAGTTTAAAGTCAACCAGACATTATTTAATCTGTCTCTGGGAGACCTTACATCCCCCTTCTGTTTAATGGACGTTTCCTTTAAAGACCTGTTAGATCTCTCCACACTTGTTTGTCCTGTAGGATTTTAAGGTATACCAGTAATATGTTTTATGTTATAATATTTAATTAATTGTTGCATTTAACTGGACCCATGTGCTGGAACATCATCAGCTTCAATTTGTGTACTGGCTGGTTTTGTGTGTCAACACAAGCTGGAGTTATCACAGAGAAGGGAGCCTGAGTTGGGAAATGCCTCCGTGGGAGCTGTAAGGCATTAGTGATCAATGAGGCAGGCCCATCCCACTGTGGGAGGTGCCATCCCTGAGCTGGTGGTCTTGGGCTCCACATGAAAGCAGGCTGAGCAAATGATGAGGAGCAAGTCAGTAAGAAGCACCCCTCCATAGCCTCTGTATCAGTTCCGGTTTCT
>BDUI01014043.1:11390-23042 GCA_002335545.1 Apodemus speciosus | reverse complement strand
CAGAGACACGCCTTCTCACGGTGTCCAAGAAGATTCGCCCAGCCATGTATCCGGCGGGGTAGGCTCTCGAGTCCAGCAGTGGGAGTGACAAGGGTGACTCTTTCCGCTTGGAGGGGAGGGGTAAGGGCTGCTCATCTGTGTGAGAGAGAAGGACAAGGTCCCCAGCATCAAACGATCATGGGGTGGAGTGGTCAGATGGCCCTGGTAGAGAATGGTGGGTGAATGAATGCGCAGAGCATAGAGTGCAGGGGTGTGAGCAGGGGGCCAAGCAGGTGAATGGGGAAAGGCAGAGACCAAGATAAGAGGCCAAGAGTTAGCATCACCCACGAGTGAGCGCAAGCTGGAATGGAGAGTGCCCTGGGGAGGCCCCTCAGCCCAGGGGGGGGGGTAAGCATGGAAGCTTCACCCAACCAGGTGAATTTCTTGTGAAATCTTAGTAAGAATGTTTTTGGAGGGAACGATTCGCTCGACCTTTCCCAAGGACTGGGGAGGATATGGGATATGGAAATGCCAATGGATCTGGCTTTTCTGGGATAAAGTTTAAGGKATTTGAGAGGTAAATTCAGGGACATTAAAGGATTGAAGKGAAGTTGGGACTCCAAAGTGAGGATGACCTCTCAGAGGAGACGATCCGACACTATTTGAACCCTAACTTTATTCTGTTTGTGTTGGTGTTTTGCCCATATGTACGCGTGAGGGTGCCAGATCCCACGAATCCTGAGTTACAGGCAGCTGTGGGCTGTCCTGTGTGTGCTGGGAATTGGACCTGGGTCCTTTGGAAGAGCGGTCAGTGATCTTAACCCCTGAGCCATTTCTCCAGCCCTCTACTCGAGCCCCTTTTGTTGGCGATGGGGAATGCTTCCTCTCACCCTGAAAAAGTACATCAGAGCCAGCAGGCGTCAGATTCATCTGGCACCTTTCAGATCCTGCAAGAGGCAATGAAGGCTTTTAAGAAGGACAAGTATTCGAGGGTAGGCTGTAGATGGGCTGTAATCACGAGAGACAAAGCTTGGCCATTAGGATAGAAGGATTGGAGCAGATAGGATGTGTGGAGTGTCTGGGGCTGTGAGAAGGAGCCGCGACTCTGTTTATGGCTCTGTTGTTTCCTTTGGTGATGGACTTACCCATGCGGCATGTTTGGCAGTGGACAATTCCTATGGCCACAGGAAGACGGGAGGACTTTAGCATGCCCACAGCTTGGTCTGAGGTGGTTATTGAGGCTCCCATTGTTGTTAGTAGTACAAGCTCCTTCCAGATGGCTGTGTGTGAGAGAAGGATTTGTAAGGCATACTTGGACTCTATGCAGAGATTTGGGCATTGTCGTCTTGCTAGTTAAATGGCATGGTTAAGAGATATTAGTTCAGTCTATTGATTTGTGTTTGGGCTGAGAGGGCCTGCGTTTTAACCACTTTGGTGTTTGAAATGATGGTGTATTCTGTCTTTTGGATGCCTTATGTGTGAAGGAGCCGCCATCGTTACCAGGTGTAGGTGGTCTGAAGTAGTGAGCCCTCATACATATGTATGGAATGGGGTAGTAGCTCTTCTAGGATCCAATGCAAGAACAAAATGGGGAGTATTCTGAGATTGTCCAGAGGAGGAGGTTTGAAGTGTTGAGGAGTGGGCAATAGCTGAAAGGTCAGTGTGCCATCCTCTATTAGTGCCACCTGAAAGGAGAGATCTCGAGAAGGAAGTCATGTTTGGGAGCCCTTTACATTAGGGGATTGGAAAGGTGGTAAGAAGAGAAAAGAAGAGAAGAGATAATCCAAAGTTTAACTTTTTTGATTCACAAATAAGGAGTTCAGCTGCAGCCAGGGCACATAGGCAAGGTGCCATTCTGCCATTGGGTACCATAGTACCAGTGGGAACCATTCTACCAGTGGGTACTGTTCTACCAGTGGGAACCATAGTACCAGTGGGAACCATTCTACCAGTGGGTACTGTTCTACCAGTGGGAACCATAGTACCAGTGGGAATCATTCTACCATTGGGTAGTATGGTCTAATTTTTTTAACAAGTATGTTTCTTAGTTAGGGTTTCATTGCCATTAAGAGACACCATGACCAAAGCAAGTCTTATAAAGAAAAACATTCCATTGGGATTGGCTTACAGTTTCAGAGGTTTAGTTCATTATCATCATGGCGGAAAGCATGGCAGCATGCAGGCAGACATGGTGCTGGAGAAGGAACTACATCTTGATCCACAGGCAGCAGGAAGGAACTGGATTATACACTGGGCAGAGCTTGAGCATAGGAGACCTCAAAGCCCACATCCACAGTGACACACTTCCTCCAACAAGGCCACACCTTCTCCAACAAGGCCACACCTCTTAATAGTGTCACTCTCTATGGGCCAAGCATTCAAACACATGAGTGTATGGGGGCCATACCTACTCAAACCACCACTTTCCATTCCCTGGCCCCCATGGATTTGTAGCCATAACATAATGCAAAATGCAGTTAGCCCAAGTCCAAAAGTCCCAATAGTCTATTGCAGTCTCGACAATGTTTAAAAGTCCAAAGTTCAAAGTCTCTTCTGAGATTCATGCAATCTCTTAACTGTAGTCTCTTATAAAATCACAATAAAAACACAGACCTCACGCTCCCGACATTAAATGGCATAGGATGTTCATTACTATTCCAAAACATAAGAAGGGGAGCAAAGTGAGAAAATACTGGGCCAAAGCAAGACTGGGAACCAGATAAGCAACTCCAGACTCTGAATCTCCATGCCCGACGTCAACATGCTCTTCAGATGTCCAACTCCCCTCAGCTTCGTGGACTGCAACGCACTGCTTTCTTACAGGTTGTCTCCACTTTTTGCTAGCAGCTCTCCTCAGCAGGTATCCCACAGCTCTGGCATCTCCAACCTCTTGGAGTCTCCAAGGCAATTCAACTTCACAGCTTCTGGCAATGGCCTCTGGACCTCCGTGCAGGGACACATGCTAGGCCTCAGCAGCTTTCCGTAGTCAGAGAGGGAGATTCCACAACCCCTTTTACACTATGGTCTCTCTGGGCCTCTGTGCAGAGACACCTCTAACACGTTCCTGGCCTCGGTTCTAAAGCCAGACACGTGGCCTAAGCTGCCAAGTTTGGCTGCTTGCTGGGGCTGGAACGTGGACCTCTTTGTTCAATTCCCTCTTCACCAGCTTCCTGTTTTCAGTAGTTTTCTTCACTGCCTAAACTTGACTGTTCTGGAACTTGTTCTGTAGACCCAGCTGGCTTTGAATTCAGAGATCTGCATGTCTCTCTCTCTGGAGTGCTGGGATCAAAGTTGTGTGCCACCACAATGCCTGGACTTAAGCTTTTCTTTAATCCTTTTTCATTATAGATCTTTATAAGCAAGGTCACTATGCCTCAAGATCTGGATTAAAGGCATGCGTTGATATGAATCAAAAGTATCTGTCATCCCACTTCAAGGTCCAGATCAAAAGCCCGCATCGTCCAGCCTCAAGATCCAGATCAAAGGCGTGTTTCTGCCACAAGTATATAAGGTCAAGTATGCCCTCCATTTGATGATTGTAGTAAATTCCAGATAGAGTCAAGTTGGCGACCGAGAATAGACATCACAATATGCAGCAGGTACAAAGGAAGGTCCCAGATGGTGATCCAGGACCCTGAGGATAATATCCCTCCTTCTCTGTAATATATATAGAGAGAAGGAGGCAGGTTAGATCTAGAAGGTAGGGCCTGTTAAAGCTTACGAAAAAGATTGGAAATGGGCATAAGGAGAGGCCACTGGTCTCTACATATAGGGGATGAGGAAGAAGGAAAAAAGAGGAGAACCAAGAGCATAAGAAACCAGTTACCTTAGGAAGGATAGGGTTCCATCCTTTGTGGTGGGGACGGAGAGTGCCTGGATTAGTCATTTCCTATCTAGAGTAATAGCCCTATGAATTAAAGTCATAGTCCCAGCTAAGTAACCTGAGGGGTCGGCAGCTGGACCTTAGAGATTGAGACCTACATCCCCAGCTAGACAGGAAGTTTAGTAGAGCTGAGGTAGCAGCCTGGCTAATGTGTAGGTTGCACTACAGAGAAAATTCTCTCTGTATACCATAAACTTAGATTCAGGAAGAGACAAAGAGATTAAATCAGAGGTCATGTCCAAGCCAAATAAATATTATTTCTCAAAGTTTCCTTGTAATGGCATAAAATGACTGACTAGACAGACAACAGTTACTCAGGCCTTCACAGATACATTGGTACTCTTTAAGGACAGTGGAGGAATTAGCAGCCTACAAGCCCAGTCTCTTTTCTATTTGAGAGAGTTTACTTAATGAGAAGGGGACTTGTACACTGACCAAACTGTCCACCCCGGCATCCTTCCATAAAAGGAAAACTGGGTCCAGGTTAGGCCAGGTAGAGGGAGGCAGAGGGCATCCCATGATGGAGGGGGAGCCAGTAGCAAGAGGACTGAAGGCTGCTCGTATACTGAAAGTAGGTGCCAGGGAGGGATATTATCATGGCCTGTCCACTAAAGAGGGAGAAGAGGAGACAGGAGGGGCCAGAGGAAGAGAAGGAGCGGTGGTTTGAGAGGGATAAGGGAGAGGTTTGGTAATGGGATTGGAAATACTGGAGGAATCATCTGGTTTAGGCTTCATAGCTGGTAGGATGTCTTAGGGTTTCTACTGCTGCAATTAAATGTGATGATAAAAAGCAAGTTGTGTTTACCCAGCTTACTGTCCACATCACTGTTCATCACTGCAGGAAGTCAGGACAGGAACTCACACAGGGCGAGAACCTGGACGCAGGAGCTGATGCAGAGGCCATGGCAGGGTGCTGCTTACTGGCTTGCTTCCCATGGCTTGCTCAACCTGCTTTCTGATAGAACTCAGGACAAGCAGTCCAGGGTTGGAACCACTCACATTGGGGTGGGCTCTCTCTCTCATCAATAACTGTTTTAAAAAATGTCTTACAGCCAGATCTTATCGATTCATTTTCTCAATTGAGGTTCCTTCCTTTCAGTTACCTCTAGTATGTGAGTCAAGTTGACACAAGACTAGCCAGCACAGAAAAATTTGGTGGGTGTCTTAGGGTTTTATTATTGCCATGAAGTGTAAGGGGCGGTTCTGATGCTAAGGTCCTGTTCCCCAATTGGTTCTTGATCTGTCAGTAAAGAAGGCCGGGGGCCAATTGCTGGGCAGAAGGTACAGGTAGGACTTCCCGGTCCCTGGAAGCAGGCGGGGAGACACAAGGGAGGAGAATGGAGTTCACCATGCTTTGGAGAGAGAAGAACCAAGCAGCAACTTGAGATCTCAAAACAGAGTGGCTACACAGGCCGCTCCTATAGGTGGGTGGTCAGGGGAGTTTAGCAACTGACGTTTAGGGCAGGTGGAAGAAATGGAGATAAGAAATTGGTAAGAGCACACTTTTCCAGGTGGGAGAAAGTAGCACCCAGCAACTGTGCCAAGAAGGCAAGTTGAAAAGGACAACTGTGTGCATGCCTTTTATCCCTGGATTCAAGGGAAGCTGGGTGGGGGCTGGTAGTGCGGCTGAGCTTGGAGCAAAAAGCAAAAACTACACACAACAATGAAGAGACACCACGACCACAGCAACTCTTACAAAGGAAAACATTTCATTGGGGCTGGCTCACAGTTCCAGAGGTTTGGTCCATTACTGTCATGGCAGGAGGCATGGTGGCATGGAAGCAGGCGTTGTGCTGGAGAAGGTGCTGAGAGTTCTACATCTTAATATGTAAGCAGCAGGAGAAAGACCGAGACATGCTGGCCAGAGATCACAATCTGCAGTTGAAGGTGTCCCTAAGACTCAGAAATGAGAACAGACCGATCGATTATTGATTATTGATTATTGATTATTGATTATTGATTATTGATTATTGATTGATTATTGGGTCATCACATCACTTAATGATGGTCAGGGATAATAACCCATGGAGACCCAGTTCCAGGGCTTTTGAGTGAAGCCACAAGGTGAGAAACTGAGCTCAGGAATGAGGTCTCATCTACAGGAAAGGGTCAGGAACAAGGTAGATAAGGAGGGCCAGCAGTTATCATTAAGGCCCTGGCTGGACATACCTCTGCCTCCAAGAGCACCAGAGGAGTGCCAGACGCTCAACAGTCACTTCCTCAAACTCAAGGAAGTGTTTACACCTGCTGAGGGGGAAATTTCCCAAATTGCCTCTGGTGAATGTGCTGAGCCCAAAGGCGAGCCTGGACTGGACGTGAAGGACAGGGTCCCTGTGTGGCTCAGACTCTGAGACAGAGAGCAGACACCAGAAGAGCCATTTGGAGTCGTGGCACCATTGAATGGGTTTTCCAGCACAAGGGCATCTTAGCAGTTGGGAACCGAGGATACCTCGAAGTCACACCACACGATGAACCTCACACAAGACAGTTATTGAGGAGAAACAGAGAATGGAGGCTGCCTCTGAGCAGGAATGGGGATGGCAGTGGGCTGGGCAGAGGGGTGGGTGGCTTTAGAGGGTTTGGGGCGCATGTGCTGGTGGGAAAATACAGTGAAGCCAGAAGGATTGCTTGGCCTTTGACCCCAAGTCACGGGGTGGGGATTTCCAAGTCCCAGGGTCAGGGACAGGSCAGGGGTAGGGTGATTTTCCACTGGCTTGTCACCCTGCACTTAATTCCAAATAATAGAAGTAGTTCTTGTGTAACCTAGTTAGTTACTCAACCCAGAAAACCTGATGTTTACACAACACTTTATCTAATCTCTTGATGGTAGTCTAATTTGGTCTGTTAACTCAATGGTCTCTCTCTCTCTCTCTCTCTCTCTCTCTCTCTCTCTCTCTCTGTGTGTGTGTGTGTGTGTGTGTTTATGTGTTGAGTGTGCACACACGCACATGCGTTTTTGCCCATAGGTTAAGGTCCAAATGTTGTATTCCTCAATTTCTCTTCTCCCTAATTTTTGATTCAGGTTTCTCAGTAAACCCCGAGTTCACTGGTTGGCTAGGCTGGCTGACCAGTGAGCCCCTAAATCTGCCTGTCTCTCTCTCCTTAGCACTGGGATCACACACCACCACACACAGCTTTCATGTGAGCGTTTGAGAAACAAATTCAGGCCCTCAGGCTTGACTGGCAGGCCCTTAATTCGCCGCGCCCTCACTCTCCAGTGCTCTCGGTGTCATCTGTCCTAGGACCTTCCCTCATCAGCCGAGGGTGCAACCTGCGCTCAGCACCGGGTTTTCTAACTGCCTTTGTAGCTTCCTTTACAGAACATGTTTCCTTTAGACCAATCCTCCCTACATAGCTGGGGCTGTCCTGTAACTTGTCTAACTCAGTCAGGCCTGAACCTTAATGTCCTCCTGTCTTGGACTCTCCAGGGCTGAGGCGACCGGCACGTCACCACCATACCTGCCACTTGGCCTCAATCTGGAACTCCTCCATATTTGGGATCCTGACATTTTTGAAGAGCAGCTCTGCTCTCCCTTTCCAAGTCCCTGAGGGCGCCTCCCGATGAAGCCTTCGTCACGCGGCCTCTCACAGGACGCGGAAGTGAGCAGTATCTCTCTGAAGATGCCACATCTGGGCATGGCCAGTGTCCAGGCACCTGCTGTGCACCATTAGGTCGTTTGGGTTTTTTTTTTTTTTACTTTGTTTGTGTAAGGAAGGGAGATTTACTTTAGCTCTTGGTGGTGGTCAGTCAGCTGACTCCATTAATTTGTGTCTGAGGTGACTCGGAACATTGTGGTCTGTGTTGACTGGGACGTGGCACAGCTGGCAGAGTTTACCCAGCATGCACTAAGCCCTGGGTTCTGTCTCCACCACTGCACAAGCTGGATACTCTGCTGCATGCTTTTAATCCTAGCACTGCAGAGGTAGATACAGAAGGAGCAGGAGTTCAACATCATCTTCACAGACATAGTGATCCTGACTAAAACATGAAGAGAGAAGAGGCTGGAGAGATGGTTCAGCGGTTCAGAACACTCACTGAGCTCAGAGGACCTGGGCTCAGATCCCAGCACCTACAAAGTGGCTCAAATTGCCTGTAACCACAGCTCCAAGGGGTACAATATTCATATTGTGCAGGCACACGTGAGCACACACCCACACACACCCACACATAACTAAAAACAAAATTAATCTTTTAAGATCTATTTATTTTTATGTATATGAGTACACTGTAGCTGTCTTCAGACACACCAGAAGAGGGCATCAGATCCTATTGTGAGCCACCATGTGGTTTCTGGGATTTGAACTCAGGACCTCTGGTAGAGCAGTCAGTGCTCTCAACTGCTGAGCCATCTCTGCAGCCCAACAGAATTAATCTTAAAAGAGAAAAAGGTTAGTAAGGGACCAGGGCGGAGATCAGCGGTGGGGAACAAGCTGGGACGTGCCAGGTTCTGGGCTGGGTTCCTAGGGCCAAAGACTGGAAGAGAACCGAGCAAGCTGTCATTATTTGAATATGATATGGACTATGTACTTATCGTCAATCAACCAGCACAAGAACTAGGACAAATACGCAGAGATCCGTTCTCCGGTTACAAGAGAAGCACACAGAACCTATGTGAGGGGCTGGGCACACAGCCCAGAGGAGAAAAACGTGCTTGTCACACACATGTGAAGGCCCGGGTTTACATCCCCAGCACCCGAGCCATGTAAAATGCTAGCACATCCATGCGTGCCTGTAACCCCAGTGCTGAAGGAAGTGGACACGTGACATGTCTCAGCATTCACTGGCCAGTCAGCCACGCCCCAAGCCAGCCATCTCCAGAAACCATAAGAAGTCCTGTCTTAAGGGAATGAAGGTGGAAAACATGACCTGACTTCTTCCTCTGGTCTTAGCATGCAGGCTCAGAAGTGTGTACACATAACACACACACACACACACACACACACACACACACACACACACACTCCTTGGTAAGAGCAGCAAGCACTCTTAACTGCTGAGCCATCTCTCCAGACTCCTCCCCCAGGGAAGTTATTTTCATAAGGAGAGCCAGCTGTATTTAATTACACACCTACTTCATGACAGACACTCATCTAGTCTTTTGCACATCTTAAGGTAGAGGGGAAGAGCCGAGAGACACGCAGTGTGCCTGGAAGGTGGCTCTTTAGACCCTAGGATCCAAGCTTCTGGGCCTAGCAGGCCCTACGTTGAGTGTCACACTCCTCAGTCTTGATACTGATCTTTGGGGTCACCATGATACTTGCTCAACATGTTTTCCTGGAACTTAATCTGCTCCCAAGTTTATGAGCTGCTTCCTGCTCTRCACCACCCTGCCCGGAGCCTCGGTCTAGACTGATCGGACCGACAGACATCAGAGACAGAGCCCCCAGTTTGACACAGGGGCTTCCATTCCGAGCATCATAAGGTGTGTGCTGGGATCTGTGTGTGCTGGGTGGAGCTGGAGAGTTGCGGGGGAGAGGGAGGAGTGGGGAAGAGAAGACAGATGTGAGCAAGGATCTCACACAAGGTATGGTGTTATGGCATATGCTTATAATTATAGTACTCGGGAAGCTGAGACAGGAGGATTGCCAGTTTGAGCACAGAAGACCTAGTCTTAAAAAACAAAAAACAAAAAACAAAACAAAACAAAACAAAACAAAAAACAAAAACCCAAGGACCGGTGACTTAGCGAGAAAGTGTTTAATGTATCCTAAGACCGGGGTTCACTCCTCTGCACAGTAGAGTCAGAGGGTGATGCTGGCCGTCCCTGCTCAGATGCCTGAATTTGACACAGCCTCTCTCATTGTCTTGGGGTTGAGTTGGCTAGAGTGTCTGCCCAGTGAGTCCCAGCATCCCCCTGCTGTTGTATCCCAACA
The DNA here is from genome assembly GCA_002335545.1 of Apodemus speciosus. NCBI lineage: Eukaryota > Metazoa > Chordata > Mammalia > Rodentia > Muridae > Apodemus > Apodemus speciosus. The sequence continues at coordinate 13,306 of BDUI01014043.1, read as the reverse complement.
GTGGGGTTAGAAACATACACTGCCAAGCCAAGGCTTCCGTGTGGGCTCTGGAGACTAAACTCAGGTCCCCATTACTGGGCAGCAAACTTTTCGCCAGCCACACTCTCTCCAGACCTGTTCTGTCTTACCGCCCTCTTCCCACCTGGCATGGTGCAACCCGCGGTGACATACTCATTCTGCCCCAGTGCCACCACTGCTTTCAGACTGGGGGTTGATAYGTATATCTGTAAATTCATGGCTTCCACTTCATTTACTAAATTTGAGGTCAGTATTTCTAGGAATGCACGCCCCATATTTTAAGGTGAGCCTTAAAATATGATGTTCGCCTCTTTAATACTATGCCTCCCARTCTGTACTCCGGGATTACAGATGTAGACCACACCTGGATGCATGTGCTTTTAGAGTGGAGCAGCCTCACAGAGTTTCTCCCAATCTTCTTGCTTCTTTATTCTTTATTTATGGTATGTTTTGTTATTGTTCTGGGGGATTGAACTCTGGGCCTCACATAAGCCCCCTATGGTTGAGGCCACCCCCAAGTCCCTCCTGGGGGATTCTAGGTGGGGRTATACCTGAATCACAGCCCTGCCCTTCAGTGGGATATCCTAGGCAGGGCAGCTCCTGACCTACATCTCCTGCTGTGTACTCATAGTCTACCTTGTTATAGGTCTCACTAAGTCTCCTGCGCTGGCCTAGCCTTAACTTAATCTGAAGGTTAGGCAGATCTTTACCYGTGACTCTCCTGCCTCAGCCTCCTGAGCAGCTARAATAGCATGTGTATGTCCTTGCTTTTCTTTCATGKTTTCTCTTCTTTTCGTTTGGATCATTTCTATTGACTTGTCTTCAAATTCATTAATTTCATTCCCAGTCTGTAAAATGTAAACAGTTCCCATTGTTTTTTTGAGCATTTTGAATTTCCACTTAATTATTTTCACCATTTCAGTATCCTACTATGATCCCCTGGCGATTAATGTCTTGTGCCTTATTGCCTAGAATCCTCCAATGAGGGGCGTGGGTGTGGCTATGTGGCAGAGACCCTGCCTACAAGGCAGGAACCCCTCACCCTCACCCCCACACATACAATGYGCAGACATTAATGGCTTTGTCTCGGGGAGAGGGRCATGGACTCTAGTGAGATGTCATTGGTGGCTCTGACACGTGGTTCTYCTTCTTCTTCTGCAAGATGGCCGACCTCAAATGCCAGCCTGTGGAGGTGGGATATCTCCGTCAGCTCGCCGTCACCGTCCTGTCTGTGTCCTGTGTTGCTGGAGTCCTGGGCAACGGGCTGGTGCTGTGGATGGCTGTATTCCGCATGSCCCGCACTGTCACCATGGTCTGGTTCTTCAACCTGGCCCTGGCTGACTTTACTGTCCTCCTGTCTGTGCCTATTTCCATATATATCATAGTCCATGGCTGGTGGCCATCTCCTAACTTGGTCTGTAAACTCTACATGGCTTTTCTGGTTCTCACCTTCTTCGTCAGCATCTACTTGCTGGTCCTCATCTCTGTGGATCGCTGCATCTTGGTCCTGTACCCTGTGTGGGCCAGAAACCACAGAACGGTGCAGCGAGCCACATGGCTGTCCATCGCGGTGTGGCTGCTGGCAGCTGCTGCCTGTTCTCCATACTTGAAGTACCGAACTGCTGGGAAACTACACGGCTGTGAATATTGCTACTTCGACTTCAGTTCAGACAAAGAGTCGGGGCAGGATCGGAGTGCAACAGTTGCTAGGCGACAGGCGGCAATAGCTATCACCCACTTCCTGCTTGGTTTCCTAGTACCCCTGACTGTCATCAGCATCTGTGCCCACTGCATCCGGTCCAGGCTCCGGATGGAGAGCACAGTGCACGCAAGGCAGTCCAAGAGGCTGCTGGTGGTGGTTGTGAGTGCCTTCTTCATCTTCTGGTTCCCTTTTAACA
>BDUI01014042.1:33165-57789 GCA_002335545.1 Apodemus speciosus | reverse complement strand
CAACTGACATGCCTCTAACCTGTAAGAAAATGGCAATTCCCACATAATGTGGGAGCCCACAGAATTGTCTAGCATGTGCTTCACTGATGGAAGACTTGCATGATATGAAAAGAGTGCAACTTACCAAACAAAAGTTTCTTATGTCTGCATTTGTATCTTCAGTGTTTTTCTTATCATTTGGAATATGCTAGAAACAGGATAATAAAGAAGCTTATGGGAGTTTAGAAAAAACATTTTATGTGTTTTTGATTTTTATTCTAGCATGTTTTGACATTAAAAGAGATGCTCTTGGATAAAGATCTATTATGGGAGTTGGGTCAGTTGAACMATTCCTTCACTGTTAAACTACCCAGTGGGCTCTATACCAGCAAACTTTACCAASTCCACTGAACTTTTCTTAAGTCTTCCTAAAAATACTAGACGATTCCCTGAGCAATCTCTCTTCTCCAACTTGCACTCTTATTTCCAGAGCTGATGGCTCTTTCCCTAAGCCAGGAATTGCCGTTTTGTATCACAGCAACAGCCTGTGTCTGTGCTTCTTGGGGACAAGGATRTYGTGGCACTGATACCATGCTACACAGCTTACTGTAGGTCTAATTRCRTTTCATTTCTTTTATTCACCTATTAAAAGATTTGTCTTGAATATGCAAGATAATATTCGCTGCTCTAAGTTGGAAGGGGATAATAGCACTCTTACACCATTGGATAAAATTAAATTTAGTGTAGCGTGTTATGTTATGTAATTAGAGCTGAATGAGCGCTTCTGTGAAGACATGCATAGCTTGCATATTTTGTGTTTTGGTTTTATGTAGATATACATGAGCATGGGACACAGTCCAGAAGCTAACACTGAGTGTCTTCCCTATCGTTATCCACATCACTGAGCCCGAAGCTTGCCAGCCAGCTAGTCAATGTAGCCGGCTTGCCCAGGTATCCTCTGTCTTTGCTTCTTTAGTGYTGTTTTCAGGTTGGGGTTTRCAGGGTGGTSGTGACATCTGCCTGATTTTTCTAAGTGCCGAGTTGCCTAGTTCCCACCCTCAGGCTTACATGTCAAGTGCTTTATCTACTAAGATGTCACCCTATTCTGAATATTTTAAGTGCAGACGCAAGCGTCTCCTTCCTGACATAGCATACTTTGAATTKGTAGGGTGAAGACACTTTSTTTTTGTCTTACTTCTGTTCCTGGGCCACTGCCCTTTAGTTCAAGGCAATCGTTCAGATCTGTCTTTCACTTGGCCTGGCATTCCTGGTTTATCTTAACTCCTGTATTTACAGAAGCTGAAAATTACAATATTGTAAATCCCCCCCCCAMATTATCTGATATCATTATTAAAATGATTATTCTTAATTCATCGCCATAGCTCTGCTACCCAGCACGGTGCTATCCTTCTGGAGCTCCTTGCTATATATGGAATTCAATGGCTCATTTGATAAGTGCAAAACCAGCTTAACATTTCATTTTCTTCAAATAGAACTCAAAATAGGATTAACTGTGTCATCCCTCAGAAATGAAGTCGTTTCTAATATGTCTTCAGTGAAGGAGAAGAGGAAGGCGAAAACATTCTACAAATTACAATAACCTGACGGCTGCTCACCAAACAATTCCGTATTAATTTTCAATGTTCTGCACATGGCTGAATGGAAGATCCCTTAATCCCACGTCCCATTTTACTTTTGCCTCATTGTCTCTGTCCCTTCATCATATCACTTGCAGAAATCACCAGTGGCTGTGCATTCTCTTCCACTTTATTATTGCCAGAGCAGTCATAGACTAGTTAATGCAGATCTGCTTCCCAGAGGTATGCTAAAATGGATTTACATTCTCTATTTTGAGTGATTGACTTTGGGAAACTCTCTTCTTTATCAGTTACTAGTGGAGAAACAGAACCTTCCAGGAGCAACAGTAAACTAACCACACAGTCTCCAGTTCTATAGGCATAATGACTTTTAAGAGGATTGAGATGAACCAGACCATTCATGAGTATGAAAATCAGGTGACCCTGTGAGTTAGCCCCAGTGAAACAGAGTGCTGGATACTTAAATGACCAGCCCCTGGAGATCTGTGTTTGAATAATGTCAGAAATAGCTCTGCATACTTTATTCAAGCCACTGTGTTTTGTTTTTGAGTTTTTCTTACTTTTCCCAAGAAGTTGTCACCTTCAATGAAAAAGGACAGGAAAAGTTTCTTGAACTGCCTCTTTGCTTATGACAGCAAATAAACAAACAAACAGACATACAGACAGAGGTGTTTTGTTTTTGAAAGTCTAATTACCTGCTTAGGAAAACAAGATATTGTTTAAATACATACGATGAATGAAACAAAATATAAAGAGCATAGAGAAAAAGAAAGGTAATGGCTAGTGAGCTAGGACTTTGGTGAGTGAGGAACTGTTTGATAAGCTTGTTGTCACCCAATAATAAATAAAGGGATCAAGAAGATTCATGTATTTTGCTATAGAAATAAGTGTTTATTTACTTACCTTGGTGCTTAGCAAAGTGCAGATATTTGTAGGCATTTGAAAAATCATCTGTAGGGTACAACCGAAGTCTCATGTCTAGGAATGATCTTGGAACTAGAAATGATGGGGCAAGTTGAACTGCGATAAGTTTTTTCATTGCAAAATTCACAAAGTAGCTCAGCCTAATTATATGTGGAAATACTTGTCAAACTGTTCACTTAAACATTTCCAACTTTTACTAGGCAGACAAAGTATAGTAGCTGCAATATCAAAGCAGAAAAAATGCTTGACAAATGATGTGGTAAATCACTGTCAAACCAATGCCAACTAAATGCCAAGTAAGAAACCCTGGAATTTATTAAGGGACATTATTGTTATGAAGTCTTGGAAGATGTTTTCTTTTCTCTGACCTTGTGGACTATTATTCCTAAGCCTGTAAATATGGTTTCTATTGACTTTCCTAGGGTTTGTTTTGTTTCTCAGAACTATAATAACCTGACCCTGGACCAGTCCATAATCCATATAAAATATCCATCTAATTGGTTGGGACGTCATAAATATTCAATAAATATCCAATAAATATTGGGACATTTCCCAATAACCTAGTCTCTTAGCATTCTATGGCTATGAAGAGACACCACGACAAAGGCAACTCTTATCAAAGAAAGCATTTTCACTGGGTGCTTCCTTACAGTTTCAGAGTTAGTACATTTTCTTCATGATGGAATGCATGGTGGCACACWGRCAGGCAGTGGTGCTGGAGAAGTTGCTGAGAGCTACATTCTGATCCACAGGCAGCAGGGAGAAAGAGGGGGCGAGGGAGGGARGGAAGGAGGGAAAGAGAGAGGGGGAGGGAAGGAAGGAGGGAGGAAGGGAGGGAGAGAGAGAAAGAGAGAGGGGGGGGGGGAGAAGAGGGATTGGACATAGTGTTGGCTTTTGAAACCTCAAAGCSGAAGCCTCATCAACACATAGCCTTCTATAAGGACATACCTACTCCAGTAAGGACACATCTCCTAATCTCTCCAAACATTTCCTCAACTTGCATGCCTATGGGGGACATTGCCATTCAAACCACCACACATGTCCATCATTGTTCTTCCCTCTCATTCTTTAGTGTTTGCATCTATTAATCTAATCACAGTCTCCATCACTGTCCTCCCTCTGTCATGTAACACATACACATTGAGCATCCTTAAAGGTACCAAAAATTTTGCTTAGCACTAAGAATATGGGGATGAAAAACAATTCCTACTTTCAAAAATAATTCATTGAGGCTGACTTATTCATGATTGTGAATGGCACTTTTCTTTCATTGTGAGAGTGAAAAGATAAAACAGAATTTCACTCAGATGGTTTGTCACACACCTGCAATCCTGGCCTTTTGAGGCTGAAACAGGAGAAGCAAGAGTGTAAGGTTCTGTGATAATCAATTTTTAGTAGTTTATGTCCTAGAATCAGCATTTTTACTAAGTTATTGCTCATAGACTTCACAATAAAAATATTCCTCATTCCACTGGACAGATTTTAGAGGTAATGAGAATGAACTTAGTAGTCACATGGTCAAAACAGAGTCATTAGCTTTATACATGGCTCATAATGGCCAGAGACAACTTCTCTCCACAATGATATACTAAGGTCCTGAGACCAGGTGCTAAACACTGGACAACAGCTGAGAAGAGGTAGCTTGAGGAAATCTGTACCATAAAAGCTACAATATAATTTTGTGTATACTGAGTGTAGTTGCAAATAGTGAAGATCCTAATACTGTACTTGGAGAGTACTTTGATTTGATTTATTTTATTGAAAAATAAATGCATGTTCAATATGAAGTCTGGAGGGAGGCAGTGTAGAAGACCCTGAGAGGAGTTGTTGGGGAAGTAGTAGGAGGTAGTAGGATTTGATCAAAATATATTGCATACATGTATAAAAATTTCCAGACAATAAATTTAAGACACTTAACAAAAATTCAAGTGTAGAGTTGGTGAATGGGTAACTCAACTTGCTACCATGCCTGATTACCCTGAATTAAATCCCAGGAACCAATGTAACTGAAGCGGAAACTCTTCAGTTTGCCTTAAATTTGACTTCAAACTAGCATCTGTATGCTGGTGTGTCATATGTACACACATATACATACACTTTTATCTACACAAACATACACACTAAATAATTAAATAATAAATAAATAACATGTAATGTGGAAACCCAAAACAATGCTAGTTCAGATAAACAGTATTTTTCTTAATGTTCTGCTATTGTTTTGGGTAAAGACAGAAATATCTCTTAATAAAGTATCTCCTAATAAAGAATATGTTCACAATCACCTCAACTAATGTAACCCAGCATATTTATCTCAAATGGATACAATTTGTTTCATTATGTTTTCTCTGTGTCTTTTAAATTTTTGATTCATCTCTTGATTCTTGATCTTTCTCTTTTTTATTCTTTCTTCTAGGCATCTCTCTATCTTCCACTTTTTAAATTTATAACTTTGTCAAATAAGTAACAAGTGGGAGGAAGGTGGATATCTATGTAGGATGAAAAGCTCCTGTGCAAGATTTGAGGAACACCTACAAAAAGGAACGTAATGTTCAAGTGTTTGTGGACATACAAAGGAGTGGCAAGAACAGCAAGTCAGGAAATCAAATAATTCTAGGAGAGTATTCATTTGAGCCAGAAGTAACTAGCAACAGAAACATAATAAGGTTTTAAAGATCGAACACTAGGAAAAGCATCATGGACACAGTTGTACTAAACCAGATCAAATGATCAGAGCAACTACTTTTAAATTTGGAGTAGCTAAAATTGTGTATTATTTACTAACAGTCAATAACAAAAATCAGGACTATGGATGCTTGACTTTAATCCCACTTATCCTGGAAAACGAAACAGAAGTCTGTAAATCCACAGTCCATGTGGCATACAAAGTAAGCTCAATGCTAGCCTGGGCAACATAGTGACATTCTTTCTCAAAATCAAAAGGACAAAAGGGGCTGAAAGTCGTCGCAGTGGTCTAATGCTTTAGCTAGCATGCATGAGTTTAATCCTCACTACAACAACTAGAAATGAACCATCAATGACAAATGCACAACACTGTTCCTGTCACACTTTTCTCCAAAAGTACTATAATATATCCACGGAAACAATTCAAATAAAATTCAAGGGAATTCGATAACATTGTTGTCCTGTAATCTAAAATGATGAAAAGTTTTGAAAGTCAGGCAAAGAATGGGGAACCATACAAGATGAAAGAAATTAAACAGAGATGACAACTACAGGCAGTATTTGATCCAGAGCTGATCAACTTACTATAAAAACATTAGTTTGGGCTTAGGGAAGAAGAATATCAGTAATAACTGTCTGATATTGATGGCTATGTTGTGGTTAATGTAAGATAAATTCCATGTTGTAGATATTACATGGTTGTATATTGACAACAAATTCTCAGATGGTTCAAGAAAGAGAAGTTTGACTGCTCTTTTGCAATGTTTGGCTAAACTTGAAATTGCTTCCCAATATTTTTACACTTTAATTTTATTATTGAGCAGAAGATGAAATGAGTAAACTCCAAAGGGTACCGTAATCTTGGATTCAGACTGAAGGAAACTCCTTAGAGGTTGTGTGCTACATACAGATGAATTCCACACCTTTGTCTGATGAGGTTTGGAATATGGAATGTTCTCCAGAAATTCATGTGGTAGGGACTTGATGGGAAACTATTTGGGAAGCTGGATGGAGCATAATAGAAGATGTAGGTAAGTTGAAGCTATGCATTTGAAGGTTATGACTGGTCCTAGATCTCTAATTCTTTCACTGATACTTGGTTAGAGAAATATAAGCCTCTGGGCTCTGCCACCTCCTTCCAAACATGATGGACTCACATGTGAAAAACATAAAGCAAAATAAGTTCTACTTCCCTTAAATTATTTATTTGCTCAGGTATCTGTCACAGCAATTAGTGGTTTGCCTGATCAGAAAAAGATATTACTATTTTTTACACACACACACACACACACACACACTCACAAAATGTGCACACACACATACACACAAAAAAAAACCAAAACAATATCTCCTAGGTTTATCAAACATCTAGACTTATTCAATAAGTGTTGGACAGATTGAAAACTCCAAATTGGTACAGCTATTATCATTATTGGTTGATTATCATCACTCTTTTACTGAATGTTTGGAATCACTCATAAAAATTAATTTGGGTTTTCAGCCACACCTATCTGAAAGTGTTCAAATGACAAGATGCTCTAAAGAATGTTGTTTCACTTTGGGATAATTCCTTAAGTTCTCTTGACTTCCAGGACTTCATATGACTCATATCTTATATGTACTTGCTGAATCTAATTCTTGCCTTCTGAGGATCTACAAGAATGCCACTAGATCCATAGTGGCATTCTTGTAGATCCTCAGAAAGCAAATTTTTCAGATCAGAGGAACCAGAGAATCTCCAATGTCTTTACAGAACATACCTTTGCTCTTACTGTCTCGGTAATTCTGTTACTCACATCCATCCTTAGAAATAATATCTCTGAGGTTCTTGATTATTAAGTTATTTCTTCTCATAAGGGTCTACTTTTTCATAAAACATTAAATTGCATATTTCCTTTGTTTGTCTGTAACTGTCCAATACACAAAACTTCTTGAACTGTGTATTAGGTAGGGTATGTTGTGGTTTGTTGTATTTACTGTTGTGTACTCCTGATTCACCATAGGGTCTAGCATATAGTATGTTTACTACAAAAATGTATAACTGAAATAATTGTATAAATTCTTGAATGAGCCAAGCATAGTACTAGGCACTCAAGATCTATCATTTGACTTCTTTCCAGCAACCAGTGGTATAGATAACAAATTAGCTTGAGTTAGCCCTGTGTCAATGGATTAAGCAAACAACTGTTCAAAACTATTGGAAAGACAAAACTTACAAACATATGAAACATCAACAGTAATCTTTTCTTTGCCTAGTTTCCCAAACAATAAAATCAATGGCTACTTATACAGCATTTGTGAAAAGCATTATAGTAAGTACTGTAAGTAATTTAGATAAATTAAAACAGTGGGGCATATTGCAGATCATAAACAGACACTGTGAGATATTGTAGAAGGGAACTTGAGCATCTGCACATGTCAATATCTACAGGGGTCCAACAATCAGTACCTAAGGGATTCTAAGACAGGGCCATACTAATATACAATTACCATAAATTATAGGCAAGGCTGATTTTAAAGATTAGCAACATTTTACTTTCCAAGCCATGTGTCTTCTACAGAATTACTAGTTTTATCGTATGGTCAATAAACAGCAAAATAATATCAGAAGATTCARCTAATTATTTCTTGCTCACTTTTCTCTCAATTTTGAAAATTTCCTTTAAAGTTTTCTAAACACACAAAATGAATCTTTATGCAAGTGCAGACTGATATTTGTGTGACATAGTATCACTAGGGTGAGAGCACCCTGCAGCAAAGAAGATCAGCATACCAACAGGGTCTTAGATTCTTTTTAATTAACTTATATGCATTTTTTGTTTTGCTCGTGAATTTTATTGAAAAAATATTTTTCAGACAACATATTCTGATCATGCTTTTACCTTCCCCAACACCTCCCTGAATCTGCCTATATTCCTCCCCATGTAACTCCAAACTACTTCTCCCTTCTCTCTTTCTCTCTCTTTCTCTCTCTCTCTCTCTTTCTCTCTCTCTCTCTCTCTCTCTCTCTCTCTCTCTCTCTCTCTCTCTCTCTCTCTCTCTCTCGCTCAAGCAAGTCAACAGGAAAGCAAACAAACAAACAAAAAGGTATTCCAAAGAACAACTATAGTAAGAGGACAATTTCCATAAACTGCAGGCAAGATYTTTTTTTCTTTAACGGTCAGTAGGTTTTGACAGTGCTCAAAGAAAAACTAATTATTTTCAGGTATTAAACATCAAGACAGGTGAGTAAAGGATACTCACCCTAATTATGTACAGAGACAATGATGTATGCAAATTTCCAGTTCCTTCTAAAATAATGAATGATTGCTTAGGAAGAAAATAATTGCTTTGGCAATAAATGCAGCTGTTATTTATGTCACATTATTTATAAGACTGATGTGCATAATATTCCTGGAGTCCTACTATAAATTACAATAATTCAAGAGCACATCACCTACAGACACTTACATGAAAATGTACTTTAGTTGCTACATTGCTCATTCTAATAAGAACAGGAATTTTTCTCAGAAATAAAGACATTTTATGGGAAGAAATGAGTAAATAACCTCATTACTGACACACCAGAGTAGAGGAGATACAATAGAGCAGCATAAGAGTTCTATGATATAAACATCTCTAATATAAACAAATAGCCTAATGATTCACAGCTATTTAGTCTTTACAACATCTTAAGTTGGGTGCTGTGATGTACAAAGATGTAACTAGATGCYGCAGTAGGAAATAATGGCCCAAACTTATATATCTTATACATCTGATATAGAAATTTCCCATTATTGAACAAATAAACTCATTTCTTATTGTAAAATGAAAGTAATAATACCAATCCACAATATTGTAAACATTATTATCACCCATAATTCACTTGTTGATGCCAAGTCTCTCTGTGTGGCACTACTGGGAGATGAAGACTGGGAGATGAGAGGAGAGATGTCTTGAATTAGAGTCCTTGTAAGAGAGACTCCCTGGAGCAGACTGGCTCATCATATTTCATGAAGGTACAAAAGACACCATCTATGAATCTAAGAGTGAATCCTCGGGAGCAATGAATCAGCTTGTGTTATAAATCTTGAACTTCCCAATCTTTGGACCCGTGACCTGTGTTTTGCTATAGCAGCCCAAAGGACTAAAAAATTGTATAGAATTGTTCTGGTAATTAAATGGAACAATACGTGCAAGATAATACAACGTTAGCTGAATACAAAAGAGAACAGCTAACTAAACAATGACACTGAAGAATACATGCAAATATTTGTGAAACCTTTAATTCCTTACAAATGAGTTTAAAGCTACAATTGTTAATAATACCTTAATGACTGAATAAAGATACTAGGGTATTGTTAGTACTTAGTATATAGCTAAAATACAAAGAACATTGTATCAGCCTGCCCTGGTCATAGATTGAATCCTCCCAACAGATTAGAGCAGAAGTGAAAATAACAATTCTGCAATGACCCACCATACACACTATCCTTGTACAACCAATTTTGTTATGAGTTGATATCATTTCACTGATGAGGAAATGTATATTGTAGTTTGATAACTCATCTAAAAAGAGCCATTTGGATGACAAACCTAAACCAGAGCTAGAAGGGGACTAGCAGAAGACTTCCTGTCTTGATCCTGCTAACAGGAAAGAGTAAGTTCCATTTCTCTTCTGGCAGATGTCAAAAACAATGGCAGAGGTTTTGTTTGGTTTTTATTCTCTCAAACATTACATTTCTGCCACAGTTTCCTCTCCCTCTATTCCTCCCAGTTCTTGCCCTTGTGTCCCTTCTCCCCTACCCCCCCAACTCGGAAAGAAAGGAAAAAAGGAATAAAGGTAGGAAGGAAGGAAAAAGAAAGATCTCCAACAAGTTAAATCTCACAAGTAAATATATATTAAGAAAAATATGAACAATGACAGACATAATCACCTTTTTCTCTTTTTCATTGGTTATTTTTATTTATTTACATTTCAAATGTTATCCCCCTTCCAAGTTTCCCCGTCCACAGCCCTCTCCCCCTGCTCCCTCCACCCTGCTTCTATGAGGGTGCTCCCTACCCACCCACCTACTGCTGCCTCAGCACTCTAGGATTCCCCTATTGTAGGTCATCAAGCCTCGACAGGACCAAGAGATTCTCCTCCCAGTGATGGCAATCCTCTGCTACATATCCAGGTAGAGGCATGGGTCTCTCCATGTGTACTCTTTGGTCTGTGGTTTAGTCCCTGCGAGCTCTGAGGTGTCTGGTTGGTTGATATTGTTGTTCTTCCTATGGGGCTGCAAACCCCTTCAACTCCTACAGTCCTTGCTGTAACTTCTCCATTGGGGTTTCAACACTCAGTGCAATATTTGGCTGCATACATCCACATCTGTATTAGTCATGCTCTGGCAGAGCCTCTCAGGGGACAGCTATACTAGGCTTCTGTCAGTAAGCGCTTATTTTTTTTAAAGATTTATTTATTTATTACATAAGCACACTGTACCTGTCTTCAGACACCAGAAGAGGGTGTCAGATCTCTTTATGAATGGTTGTGAGCCATCATGTGGGTGCTGGGATTCAAACTCATGACCTTTGGAAGAGTAGTCGGGGCTCTTACCTGCTGAGCTATCTCTCCAGTGAAGTAAGCGCTTCTTAGCATCAGCAAATGTCTGGGTTTGGTGTCTGCAGATGGGTGGTTGCTGGATGGCCTCTCCTTCAGTCTCTGCTGAACTCTTTGTCCCTGCTTTTCCTTTTGACAGGAGGAATTCTGGATTAATAATTTTGAGGTGGGTGTGTGTGGCCTTATCCCTCCACTGTGGGCCATGCCTATCTACTGGATATGGTCTCTATAGGTTTGGTCTCCACTTTGTTGGGTATTTTGGCTAATATACCCCCTGTTGGGTCCTGGGAACCTCTTGGGCCCTTAGCATCTGGGACTTTCTAGTGGCTACACCTGGTCCCTCCTCCCCCACTGCTGCACACCTCCTTTCAAGTTCCTGACCCCTCTGTACTTCACCCCATCTCCTCCTGTTTCTGAACCAGTCCCCATTTTCCTCCCCTGTCCTCTCTCTCTTCCAGATTCCTCTCTCCCTCTGCTTCCAAGAGATTATGGCATCTTTATAAGTGACAAAGTGTCACCTAGTTGAGATGTCTTTTCTAGGTGCGGTTTAATCACACTGCCATGAGGATCCTGGGGAACTGTCTGTCTACATGTGCCTTTCTTCCCTTTCTAGCATCTAGCATGTATTAGTACAGTGCCAGTCTAGGTCTATCTGCTATCCTTGCTTCATTGCTACTCTTGCCTGGGGCTCTGTTGGGAGGCGCATTCACCCTGTTTAAGTTCTGCAGGCACCCATTCTCTTTTGTCATAAGGAACATTTCTTAGAGCAAGTACCATGATAACAGCAGTTACTGCTGCCTCTATGTTGGCTGGATATTGAGTGTATGTGCATCAGGCACTATGCTAGCTGCTTTAGACACATTATCTCTCTCACCCTCAAAATGACCCTGGAAATGGAGATTGTTATTCACATGGCATGGAGGTAAAGTACACTAAGCAATGTCACAGAGCTTTGGAAATGAAACTACCGGGTTAATACAGGTCTATCTGACCCCCAGACCTATGCAGCTCCACCTATACCACAATACAGACAGGTTTATAATTATCCTAGTACTTTGGATAATCATTATGATTACATCAATTAAAAGCTAATAAATATCCTAGTAGTCACAGTTAATCATTATTCTTCCTATCTGATGATATCTTTATACTGTGCAATATAGCTTACATGTGTGTTTGATGTCATGGACTTCATGGTCCTCATGCTAGTATTATGTTCTTTAGGATAGCTGCCCACCACCACAATATGGACACATACTTACAGAATCTCTTTGATATAATCAGATATCTTGGGAACTCATGGTTTATGGCTAATGGAAACAACACATTTTAAAACCAAACTAGGCTTGAGGCAAAGAAGAAAAGCCTTTTATATATTCTAACATATCAGGGTTTTTTTTTTATGTCATCCTTTCCCATAGGTAAATATCAGCTAAGGTTTTGTTAGAATCAAAAGGAAAATTCTTAGACTCCTTTAGCTGCATCATTTATCTGTAGGGGTTTGGTACTAATTTGGAGTAATTGTCTTGCCCAGATTCAGACATTTTATCAGCCTATCTATACCTCTTGCTATATGATAACTGCAACAATAGCTACTTACCTTTTTCTCTAGCCAAATTAAGGACAAATAACTTTTACCTGTATTAGACAGGATTTAGCCAGTAGATTTCAAGTGTGGTCTCTGACTGACCTTTGTTGGAGAAGGATGTAGTCAGCATCAATGAAGCAAAAACAAAAGTAGCATATGAAGAAGGAACAACGTGGGTGCCGTGAAAGACATGAGAGGTGAGGTCAGGGGTCAAGGAAGCTTCACTGAAGTGACTCAGAGACCATCAAACTGGAATAAAGAAATAATTTGTATCTTATAATACCCATCCTCTTGTAGCTCAAATGGCTCTACCTTCTGTTGAATTTAATTGTTCCGTGATAAATTAATGAAAAGAATGGAGACATTGGAATTGCTCCATAATGAGAATAAAACTGGCACCCATTATCTGGATTCTTCAGTGGAATCGAGATGCTAATGAGCAGCCAGCAGCTCACAAAAGCCTCACCTTAGTATAATGAGAGATTAGTAAACTAGATTGCTCTGCCCCCTTGAAATCATGCATTTGAATCATCTCTCACTRCAATGCAGCCCTTTACAAATGACACATTCTATAGCAGACCAATAACTCATTTCTGCCTCCCTGAAGGTTTTTTCTTCCTATCTCTGAACCCAATATGCATTACTCATAAATATTAACATTTTGTTAGTGCGGGATCTTAGGCCAATTTGAATGGTGGAGATTGGGGTGTGATGTGACTTGAAAAGAGAAATGAAGTTATTGTGAGTTTGTGGATAGAAATGAGCTATGCAGGAAAAAAATCTGAAACACTGCATGGAATAAATGACAACCTTTGGTTTCTTTAATTACTGTCCGAAGAAGGAAAATCACAGTAGAGAGATTAAGCTCATTTTTATAGCCTTAAAATTGGATACTGACCCTTCAAGTTCATTTTCTCCACATCTCCAGAGTTTTCAAGTGTAGGCTTTAAAAACAAGACTGTGTAGCAYCTATTAGTGGGTTATTATTACTATTTCTGCATAYAGCATTTAATGAAGTTTTCACAAAAACTTCCCTGACGACTAATTGTAATTATTCTTCCCACATTCAGCATTGTATTACTTAACATCCTTGTGAATTGCAGACCCAGATGATTTGAATGCAGATTTTTTAACTATAAGATGTATGCCTTAAAGCTAACATGACAAGGGGACAACAGGGCATGGCAGGCATGGCTCTGTCCTTTGCTTTGTAAAGCCCTTGCTTGCTGTTTAAAGAATCATTTTAAGTTCACATTTCCCCCAACTTAATGACAGCACACATCATTAGGCTCAATAGATAGACTTAAACTATTTTTACATGTTTTTGGAAAACTAAGGTGCTATATTAGACATCGTTGAGGCGGTGTTAGGACCACTGCACATTTGATACCCCTAAGTGTGTGTGTATTGATGGACTCTGACTACTTAATGTTTTGAGGTAATTAAACCACAAAAACTCATTGGAATAATGTTTAGGGCTGACTTAAACCCTTAAAAGTCATTAGCAGTTAACTGCCAAGTTGTTCTGAGTCTCTGTATGCATGAAATTGAATCATAGGCTAGTGGCAAGATGCATCAAACCTTGACAACTTTACATATTTTACCACAAACCAGGAAATAGGGAAGGAGGGTGAAAAACTAAATATGATAGCAAAAGATGTCCAGACACCCCCCCCCACCGTGTTTTCCACTGGATGTTTCCCTAGAATCATTGTCTGACTAGCCCAATTTGATCTTCGTTCTGGTGTACTTACAGGTATTTCATATGTTTTGGTTAGTAGAGTCAAATCAAAGGGTATATTTGCTGGGCCTGTAGAGCATGTACAATTGATAGGCATGGGGAAGGCACCGCCCAACAACAAGAAATTTAACAATTCAGGCAAGTCATGGCTGATGTCTAATATTTTCGTGTAGTGTAGTAAGCATCCCAAGAGGAGTGAGCAAATGAGGAGAGACTCRGTACAAAACACAATGTTGTGAATTAAGAGATTTGGAGAGTCAGAAGTTCCTAGATTTGGGGAGGATATAACAGGTTTAAATCCCTCATTTGAACCAAATTTAAAGGGTGATAAGCCTGTCACTAGAACAAAAATATCTATGGAAACATAAAAATACCTAGTGGAAGGCACAAGACTCTAGGAACAAGGGAGTATACCCTTTCAAATCAGCTTTAAGCAGCTTTTTGCCATGAGAACAAGACACCTGAGGCAATGTATTTGTCTCTTTGGTCTGGAATTTTCAGTCTAAACCTGARGAGCTTTGGAAAGAGGAACACAACATAGTGTAAATGGGCAAATCCAAACCCATTACATCAGGGGCCAGAAACAAAAGAGGAAAAGATGCAGAGCAGGGATTCATAATTCCACACCACCAATAACCTAAGGACCTCTCACAAAATGTCAGCTAGCACAAGGGCATAATGCTTCCCATGTAGTTCTAGCACAGGGGCCAGTCTTTCAGCACACAGTGGGTTCTCAACATATAAACCATATCATCTCTAGTGATAAAATATCCTGTTATGATCACAGAAAACAGCTGAAATCAAGAATTGATTCCAAATGAATAATTCAAGAATCTGAGCAACCATGACTTGCCATATTTAAACAGAACTAAATTCTTTAAAGTTTTAAAAGAAACAGAGAAACACATACACATGCATAAACACACACACACACACACACAGAGAGAGAGAGAGAGAGAGAGAGAGAGAGAGAGAGAGTGGGTGGTGTTATGTTAGAGAAAGTGATCTATATTCACTATAGTATATGAAAATATGAAAAATAGGCAGTATTGCACCATCTTTGCAATCATCAAAATACTCAATATTTCTTCATAAATCACATTTMATGAGTCCATCTGTCACCATTGGGTTACAAATGGTCTTAAAACTGGAAATGAGAGAATTTGGGTCAGCCCCACTCTTTTATCAAAACTTTCAATGTGAACAGTGACTTTTCTTTTTTCAATCAATGTTGACAGAACTTTGAGGCCAAATGAGACCCTGTTGATATGCCAGTGCTAACCATATCAACCTTCACCCTGGACCTGGGGAGCAGTACAGTACGGCTGCTTTTATAGAATAGTGTCAGCATCACAGGTTTGCCTTTATTTGTCTCATCTGGACTGAAAGCTTATACAGTTTCAACAGATTTCATTCAATCTAAAGAGATCACTAATCTGACCAGAAATGGTGCCCAAGCAGGTWAKTCCCACCAGGCAGCAGGCTGGGTTTTACTTCTGGATCTTATTTCCATGAACACTTACGATACATCTGTTTTCTCCCTGAGTTCATTTAAATAAAACCCAAATTTGTACAGATCCGTGAATGTGAGAAAAATGTTTAATATGTAAATTATTTTAATAAAATTTGAATGTGCCTCTCACAGCTCCAATGAATTTAAAGAAATGTGCTCATGACAAACTTCCTAACCAAATGCCATTTTACTTTGGGGCACCTTGAAGCATAATGACCACTTTTTTTTCAATTCATGTGTATAAAGGCTGGGAATATATTTATGCCAAAACTATTACTTTGAAAAGTGTTGAATTAGAAAGCAAATGCCTTTTAAAAGTAAAGAGGGTATAAACTTTTTTCCCATCAATGCACATTCCCCTATGTGCATCTTTCAGAAGAAAATCCCATCACCAACATTAAATTCTTCTTTGAGCTCTCATTGATCATAGCCTTAGATTATCCAAACAGTCCAAGACTAAGATAACATAGCAGAGATTTTGGAAAATCTCCAAAGTTCATTTTAGATAAAATCTACTGGTTTTTAGACTCCTGCCCTCTTCTAGTGATAAAGGTGGATTATCCCTGTACACTAATTAAGGACAAACAGTAACTTGAGCTTCTATACTTGTAGCAAAAATGTCATAACCTCCCTTTTCTGTTTAAAAAAAAAACTTCCATATTTGATCTGTCATTTGTGTGAATAGTGTACCATTGTGCCTTCAAAGCCTGAAGTATTAACTTAGGAAAAGACAATTTCCCTTGTAGCTAAACTGTAATTTTTTATTATCATAATGGGATTTTCAACTTTGTTACTGTTGCCACTAGTTCCAAACTAATAGATCTAAGTGTGAGAGCTTTAAGTCAGCCTTTGATGGTGATAATGAATATAGAACTTTCTTTAATTAAAGTACTTTTAATCTGGGTGTGGAAAGCCAATTAGGAAGTTGCTGCATGCTTTACTCTAAAATTACATAGGTAGACCTGAATCAGAAGTGATAATGATGCTGAATCTTCAAAGATCTGGTTTAATGTTATTTTGTTACATAGTGGTATTGTGATCTGAAAAAAATCAAAGCATCGATTCCTCCTTTGAAGAATTAGTGCATGCTTTTGTATCAAAGAATAATTTGTATGTGGACTAACTACTATGATATAGCCTGAGATGCAGGAAATAAAAGTACCCAGTTTGTGATAGTTTTAGAATCACAAGATGGGGGCCACTAAGAGACATCTATGCTGTCCATGGTGGTTCAAGTCTATAATGATAGTTCTCTGTAGACAAAGACAGACAGATCTATGAGTGTAGGGTCAGTTTATTCTACACAATGAGTCCCAGGTTAGCCAGGGCTACATGGTGAGGCCTTGTCTTTCAAAGGACAATGAGCAAGTGAGGAATGGGAAGAGAGAGAGAGAGAGAGAGAGAGAGAGAGAGAGAGAGAGAGAGAGAGAGAGAGAGAGACCTGTCTTTTTCTAGCTAATTAAAAATTGGGCAACCAGGAGAAGTCAATTTTCTCAGGGATAATCTCACATGAGGCTAGAGATTCCATTTCTGGAGAATGTCTACATAGTATATGTTTCTTTGATAGGAGTAGATGTGAAGGGATAGTTCAATAGCTGTGGCAGGATTTGGGCAAACATTTTAAGAAAAAGTGGGAGGGAGATTGACATCAGCATAGGTTCAACTCCTGTGAAATAAGAAAATATGGGAAGCACAGGTAGTAAAATCGTTAGTGGTAAAGTTATTCTTAAAAGGTTTCTCAAATCCAAGGAGCTCAGAAAGAAAAGGTTTAGAATTTCAGTATGGCTTTGCTATTAACTTGGAACAGCTACAAGACACAGCATTTCTTTATGCATACAGTGAGGAAGATGTCAAGGCAGAGTGGGGAGGATGCTGAGTTATGGAAGCTTCCTGAAGGAGATTTGAGAGGGTCTACTTCATGGCTACCATGATTTCCTACCATAATTAACATTTAACATTGCCTCACCTCTTAACAKTATCGACTTATCTAATTTTCTTCACCTAAACATATAGAGGATCTTCTCCTCTGGTGAGCCTTTGTTGGCTGTGGGTGATGTTTCACCAGTGGAAATAAATAACAACTGTCCTAGTAAAAAACTTTGAATTGACATAATGAACAAGATCATTAGACAATGGTGACAAGAGTAATTGATGTGGACTATGATTATTCTCTAGTGGCTCAACAGATAATCCCATATTTTCACTCCAGTGTTCCCATTAGATAATAACAATTCTATAAATATTTATTTCTGCCTCCCCTTAGAGAATATTGACTTATGTTCTAGGCAAGGTCACCAGTTCTCTTGCTAAGTGTCAGATCACTTTTTCTTTACATTTCTTCTGTTAATCTTGATTGTTAACATACTTAGAGTATAAAGTTCTTTGGTTATGGATATTTCTACAGTGGGCTGATAAAGGACAAGAACTACCCTGAATGTGGGTAGCACCATTTCATTAGCTAGAGTCCTAAATAAATTAAAAAGAAGAAGAGGGAGGCTAGAAAGTTGTCTCAATAGTTAAGAGCAAATATTGCTCTTGATAAGAACATAGTCTGTTTTTTAGCACCATGATGGGTGGATCACAATCACCTATAACTCCAGGTTCAGGGGAGTTCTTGTGAACCTCTACCCACATAGTCAAATATGCCCCTCTTCAACCATGTCCTCTATGCAATGACTAAAGTTCAAAAATCAATCCTTCCTCTCTTATGTTCTTGATATTAGACATTCTGTCATGGAAACAGAAGGGCAAGCACAGTTACTATGGTACAACCCTTTTTTCTCAAGTACTTCCTACCTCCAAATCCTAATGAAACTCCTGTGAGAATCTCAGTTTTTCTATATATCAGTCTATTCCTTGACTAGATAGCAGTAGTATAAAACTATTATCAGAGTCCTTTTGAAGTCCACAAGTGAACTTGGCTGGGGGAGTTTCTCAGGACCACACCCTAGTGGAGGGAGAGGTAGTCAGGCTTGGTCATTTTCTCACAGGGCTAGACCAAGTAGAAAACTAAGTGGTCAGTCCTAAACCTATGTTCACGCAGCCAATAGGGTGTATATACATATGAATTTACATGAATATAAAAAATAAATATAAAGGGATGCAATTTGACATGGGGTTAGGTGAGGGGATGGGAGGGATTAAAGGGAGGAGAGGAGAAGGTATAAATGATGTAAATGATATAAATGATGTTATGTTCATCTATGAAATCCTCAAAATATTAATTTTAAATAAGTAAAACTATTTGYCCTTGGGAAATTTTTAAAAAGTTTTAAAGTAAAATTTAAACATTTGGGTTTCGTACATATAATGAAAACATGATTGCAAAGAGATTTGAAATACAAAGATTTGAAAACATTCAAATTTTGAAAATTCAAACCAATTGGCAAATGTTTTGAATGGTTTATTCCATTTTATTTAAATGGAGGCCTCAACCTTTGAGCATCAGCATAGAGTCTGAGAAAAACATGCCCAGGCAGAAAAAAATATGATACATACATTTGGTTTGCTTTCCGATTTTACTACTATACACTGGGAAGAGATGTTTCAATGATGTTTGATATTCTAAATTTCTCCAACCTCTTGAAAAGTCATCCATTCCACTAGTTCCTAAGTTCTAAGTCCTTTAACATAGTTTACAACACAACATCCTTGAGCTTTTTCCTCCCTCTTTCTTTCCCTGATCTTGTTGTCTATTAAGCACTACTTATCACCTCTTCGGTTGTGTGAATTTTTCCTGAGGGGACAAGGACAAAGGTCTGTCCTTCTCAACATGGCACTGACAGCAGACCAAGAAAATTACCTTGCCCAAGGGTAGCTGTGTGAAGCAGTAAGAGTATTGGACTATTGGCAGAGCCTAGGTGATACTAAAGCAGTTGCATCACTGAAATTCCACCCAAGCTTTCGTCACAACTCCCAAAAGATGCAGCATTTGGGGTTTTCTGAAGACTTTCAAGGTTGTTCTGGCTGTCACAGTGTGTCTTGCCAACAATTGTTACTGTTTATAAATTTCAGAAAGGGACTGTAGGACTCAAGCAACTTTCACACCCTCCCAAGCTTTGTAAGTTGTGTGAATATAATTCTTTCCTCTAACAGGGAGTGTTTGTAGTTTGAGGAATTATCTACACAGTGTCTAGTCATTTTGTTTTGATTGAACTATGTTCCTTACCAAAATATAACATCCTGGGATGTTAACATTTTTCTTTTAAAACCCTTTAGATTTCCAAGTCAAGCAAAGACTCTCACTCGTACAAAACAAAGAACTTCTGAGACAGGTCAGAGAAGGGGAGGTGACAGAAAAAGAGAGGAATGAGTAGAAGATAACTAGAGACAAAGGAAAGAAAAGATATAAAGAGAGAAGCAGGAAGGGACTGTAGACTGTGTCATACCACATGCTAGGAAACATGCTATGTCCTGCTGAGACCTGTGACTACCTGCATAGCCATCCATAAATACTCTCAAGGTCATTCTAGTCCTCCCATCCCATCTCAATCACCTGCCAATAGACATATTAGAAGCCATCTTCCCTGTGTGCCATTAATTGCAGGATATTGTCACAAAATTGCTGAGTGTTTCTCCACACAGTGTAATTTGTTTTCAGGGCAGAAAACCTTTATTTGGAATATAACATTGAATTGATTTTACAAATCTATGGCTATGTTACACATAGGTAATTTATCTAGAGAAACTACAATCTCCCTCTTCTCTATTCCCTCAGAACGTACCTCATCCCCAGCCTGTTTTGTCATGCAGAGTAATTCTGATTTCCTTCTCCTTCCAGTTCCTTCCATACTCATTTTTCTTGCTGCTGCAAGGGCACCACTAACTTACTTGTTATTTATTTATACTTTGCTGCATTCTGTGAAGAATTTGTTGTATTACACAATCAACTGCAATATACATATAAAAGAAAGTGTAAGTACAATATGAACCTAGGATTATGAATGATATGTTTCTGTTCAGTTGAGTTAAAAAATAGAATAAATGTGTTAAAATGATATATCAGAGCAGGGAAAGTAAGTGCTATAGTGAAGGCCCAAGGCTTAGACTGAGATAAAAATAAAATGCCAAAACAAAATTCATATGTTCAACTCATCTTACTCTTTCTTTCCTTCCTTATCCATCTTTTGCCATTTTGGAGACAGAGTAAGTCAACCTGGCTTTAGACTCATGGCAATCCTAATGCCTTAGTCTCCCCAGTTCTGGAATTACAGGGATGCCCCACCACACCCTCCTTTAGGCTCTTGATTAATCTGAGTCATTGACTGAGAACTGCTAGGCAAACAGAAGTTCGAAGGAACCAAGGCTAGTTTTGACATTACAGTCATCATGGAGTATGTGTAACAATCCCCCAAGGAACAACAAGGTTTTGCCCTGGGAAGAACTTAATTCTAGAACAGTATGTTGACATCAGTTTTGAAACATGACATAGAGGGACAATAGATCAGAAGCAGGAGTTCTGGCCTTACCTAACACATAGAGAAAGAACAGTGGCTCGAGATCTAATCGAAAGCACCCAATCATAAGGAATAAAACCTTTTTGGGCATAGACCATTCAGAAGATAATGGCAGGTTCCTAGAAGGTAAGAAAAGACCCAAGTTGGATGGTGGTTGCTAGCAATATGTTTCAGTCTCTTTTGTATTGCCCCAAGCCAGCTTTGCTTTTCTCACACTTGAGCTTTATGGTCGCCCCTCCCTTGTAGTTACATCCTGGAAAGGGTATGACTGTAGCCTTCCTCACTAGGCCATAGTCACAAATATTGGGGCCAGGGACACACAGAGCTCTGGGCTAGGACTTTAATATGCCACTCACTGAAATAGCTATTTTCCTTAATGGTCTCTATCCAAAGAATAGCCCAGTGAAGGTGACATTGACTATTAACCTATTCTGAGTGTGGCAAGCCTGCACAAATGATGCCTAAATTGTTCCTCAAGAACAATTTGAGTGTGAATAGAAACTGCAAAATAGACTGTGTCATCCATGAAAAGACGACCTCATCAAACATGCAGAAGTTATTCCTCAAGATTCTCTACTTAAGGAAGCAGGCTTATCGCCACAGCAGAGATATCTATGGTAATGCTTCTTCAAACCAGTAAAACAAAAGTAACAGACTTTAGCACTGATTGTGTTTATTAAATTGCACAGCATGACATTGTTAATAGTCTCAAAAAACAATTTGGGTGTGCAAAGTGACACAGAATAGAATATATTATGATGCTTAAGCTGTTTTAAATATCCAGAGTAGGCTTTTTCCCCCAMGTTGTTGTTGTTTGTTGGTATATAAGATGCCCTTCAAGGAAGGAGATTTCAGAGACATGGGAGGTGGCTTAGTCACCTTCATTAGAGGTCTATATCTAAGCTATGCATGATTTCAGTTAAAGTCAGGAAGACACATCTCAGATTTTTTTCTTTTAGCTATATATTCTAGGAGAAAGTGTGTGTGTGTGTGTGGGGGGGGGGTGTGTGAGTGAGAGAGACAGAAAGAGACAGAGACAAAGAGAGACAGAGAGATAGAAACAGAGAGAGACAGAGAGAGAGCATGGATGTGGGTGTGTGTGCATGTGTGTTCACATAGCTGAGTATGGGGGTATAGGTATTCGTGTGTGTCTTTGTGTGTGTGTATGTGGTATATATGTCTAAGAGCAGTACATATCTCATATGTACATACATGGGTATATGTATATACTTCTGTGTATACATGTGTGTAGTTATGTTATTTATACCAAAATCTTTGTATCTGATACTGCACTCATGATTAATTCAATAAAGATATAAAGATAGCATTTGAAAAAGCTTTGTTACTAGGGCCTACTCCTAATGAATCCAAAAGAACTTACACACACACACACACACACACACACACACAGAGAGAGAGAGAGAGAGAGAGAGAGAGAGAGAGAGAGAGAGAGAGAGAGAGACATACAATTAAAGCTAAGAAGTGATATCACCACTGTAAGAGCAGCATGTGTTAGAGTAGGAAGCTCATAATGAGCAAGATTTGGGGGCAATTCTGAAAAAATGACATTGTGCAAGAAACTGTACAGTGTTCCCAGAGTAGAGTGCTTTGATGTTCCCCTGGTCATTTCTGCTGGGGCAGACTCCTAGCTGGTCTGCTCCTGTAAAGACACGATAACCTGATCCATCCTAAAAGATCCACTGTACTCAGAGCAGTTGATGCCACAGCTTGAAGGCATGCAGGGCAACTGACCAGACAGACTGAAAGCCTCACTGGAGTACTGCTGCATATAGGGAAACAGAAACCACACTCAGTAGACTCCCCTGGAGAACATCTTCATACAGGACAAAGCTTGACTGCTTCACTGAAGACCCAACCATCTGAAGGCCGCCCAGGAGATCTACTGCAACAGATCAGCAGCTTCTCTGCCCATCTGACGAGCCCCTATTTGGAAGGACCCACAGGTGGTCTGTTACAGCCATGGCTGCATGCCTACTGGGAGACCTGAAGCAACCCAGGAAAAAAAGAGGCAGACTCCACCAGAGTCACCCAGACCAACAAACACCAGGGATATCCAGATGGCAAGAGCCAAGTACAAGAGCATAAGCAGCAGTAGAAAATATACATGGCCATCATCAGAAGACAGTTCTCCCACCACAGCAAGCCCTGAATACAACAACATACCTGAAAATCAGGAATCTGTCCTAAAATCCTATCTCATGAAGATAATAGAGTCCTTTAAGGAGGATATCAATAACTCACTGAAAGAAATACAGGAAAAACACGGGTAAACAGGTGAAGGAATTGAATAAAGTGATCCAAGACCTAAAAGTGGAAGTAAAAACAATAAAGAAAATTCAAATGGAGGCCAACCTGGAAATGGAAAACCTAGGAAAGAGGTCAGGAATTACAGATGTAAGTATCACCAATAGAATACAAGAGATAGAAGAGAGAATCTCAGGTGTAGAAGGTACATTAAGAGAAATTGACACAACTGTCAAAGAAAATTCAAAATGTAAAACTCTCATGACCCAAAGCATCCAGGAAATTCAGGACACAATAAAAAAAACCAAATCTAAGAATAATCAGAATAGAAGAGAAAGAAGATTCCCAGCTCAAAGGACCTGAAATTGTCCTCAACGAAATCATAGAAGAAAACGTCTCCGGCCTAAAGTAAGTGATGGCCATAAAGGTACAAGAAGTCTATAGAACACCAAATCAATGGGACCAGAAAAAGAAAATCCTCTTGTCATATAATAATACACTAAATGCACCGAAAAAAAGAAAGAATATTAAATGCCACAAGACAAAAGGGCCAAGTAACATACAAAGGTAGACCTATCAGAACTACACCAGACTTCTCAACAGAGACTGTTTAAGACAGAATAGCCTGGTCAGAGGTCATACAGACTCTAAGAGAACACAATGCCAGACCAGGCTACTATACCCAGCAAAACTCTCAAWMGATATAGATGGAGAAAACAAAAGATTCCAGGACAAAACTAAATTCTGTCTACCAATCCAGCCCTACATATGGTCCTAGAAGGAAAACTCCAACATAAAGAAGGTACCTGCATCAAAGAAAGCACATGATATTAAGCATCTCACAACAAGCCAAAAGGAGAGAATGACAAGCACATAAAGCCACCTACAAACACAAACATATCAGGAACCAACAGTCACCTCTCTTTAGCATCTCTCAGTATTAATTGATTCAACTCACCTATTAAAAGACATAAGCTGGCCGGGTGGTGGTGGCACACGCCTTTAATCTCAGCACTTGGGAGGCAGAGGCAGGTGGATTTCTGAGTTCCAGGCCAGCCTGGTCTACAAAGTGAGTTCCAGAACAGCCAGGGCTACACAAAGAAACCCTGTCTCAGAAAAAAAAAAAGACATAAGCTAACAGACTGGATCTGCAAACAAGATCCAGCATTTTGCTGCATATAAGAAACATACCTCTACAGAGCTAAAGAAAGACTTCTCATCTGAGGAAATTCGGATGGCTGAGAAGCACCTTAAAAAATGTTCAACATCACTAGTCATTAGAGAAATGCAAATC
>BDUI01014042.1:22778-32935 GCA_002335545.1 Apodemus speciosus | reverse complement strand
AGGTAAAAAGACATATGGGACATTGGGGGGGGCGGGGAAACCAGGAAAAAGGGAAATGAAATGTAAATAAAGAATATATCCAATAAAAAAAAAGAAAAAAAAGAAACATACCTCAATAATAAATACAGACACTAATGCAGAGTGAAAGGATGGAAAAAGGTCTTCCAAGCAAATGGTCCCAGGAAACAAGCTGGAGTTTCCAGCCTAATATCCAATAAAATGGACTTCCAACAAAATGTTTTCAAGTGTGATGAGGAAGAACACTTCATATTATCAAGGGGAAAATCCACCAAGAGAAATTCTCAATTCTGAACATCTATGCCCCAAATACAAGAGCACCCACATTCATAAAAGAAACTTTAGTAATGCTCAAAACACACGTTGAACAGAATGCCACACAATAATAGTAGAAGACTACAATACCCTGCTCTCACCTATTGAAATAGAAAAAAAAAACATAAAAACAATGCAAACAAGTCATTGAAAAAGAAACACAGTGAAACAAATAGAGGTTATGAACAGAATGGATTTAACAGATATCTACAGAACAGTTAACCCTAAAACAAAAGAATACACCTTCTTCTCAGCAATTCATGGTACCTTCTCCAAAGTCGAACATATAATTTGTCACAAAACAACCCTCAACCGATACAAGAAAACTGAAATAATCCCATGCATCCTATCAGATCACCATGGCCTTAGGCTGGTCTTCAATAACAGCAAAAACAACAGAAAGCACATACACATGGAAACTGAACAGCTCTCTACAAAAAGATTTTTGGGAAATTAAAGATTCATTGGAATTTAATGATAAGGTTGACACAACCTACCCAAACTTATGAAAGCAGTGCTAAGAGGAAAATTCAGAGCACTAAGTGCCCTGGTAAAGAAACTAGAGAGATCTTATACTAACAACTTAACAGCACACCTGAGAGCTCTAGAACAAAAAGAGGCAAACAAACTCAAGGGGAGTAGAAGGCAGGAAATAGTCACACTCAGGGCTGAAATCAACCAAGTAGAAACAAAGAGAATAATACAAAAAATCGACAAAACCAAAAGCTGGTTCTTTGAGAGAATCAACAAGGGGTTAGATAAACCCCTAGCCAAAATAACTAAAGGGCCCAGAGGCAGCATCCAAATTAACAAATCAGAAATGAAAAGGAAGATATAACAACAGAACTGGAGGAAATTCAAAAAAATCATCAGATCCTACTCAACACAACTGGAAAATCTAGATGAAATGGATGGTTTTCTAGACAGATCCCACATACCAAAGTTAAATCAAGAGTAGGTAAAGTATAWAACAGCCCCATATCATACAAGAAAATAGAAGTCATTAAAAACCTCCCAAACAAAAAAGGCCAGAAAGATTTAGTATAGAATTATACCAGACCTTCCAAGAAGACCTGATAACAATATTCCTCAAACTACTTAATAAAAACAGAAGGAACACTACCTAACTCGATTTAGGAAGCCACAATTTCTCTGATACCTAAACCATACAAGGAACCAGCCAAAAACCTGAACTTCAGACCAAGGTCGCTTATGAATATCCATGCAAAAATATTCAATAAAATCTTTGCAAATCGATTCCAAGAATACATCAAAACCGTCATTCACTATGATCTAGTAGGCTGAATCCCAGGGATACAAGGTTGGTTCAATATATGAAAATCCATTAACATAATTCACTATATAAACAAACTCAAAGAAAAAAATCACATGATCATCTCCTTAGATGCAGAAAAATCATTTGACAAGATACAACACTC
This sequence comes from Apodemus speciosus, assembly GCA_002335545.1. Taxonomy (NCBI): domain Eukaryota; kingdom Metazoa; phylum Chordata; class Mammalia; order Rodentia; family Muridae; genus Apodemus; species Apodemus speciosus. The sequence continues at coordinate 31,163 of BDUI01014042.1, read as the reverse complement.
CCTCATGTTGAAAGTATTAGAGAAATCAGAAATTCAATGSCCCATATCTAAACATAATAAAAGCAATTTACTGCAAACCAAAAGCCAATATCAAATTAAATGGAGATGTACTTGATGCAATCCCACTAAAATCAGGAATAAGACAAGGATGCCCACTCTMCCCATATCTATTCAATATAATACTCAAAGTTCTAACTAGAATAAGGCAAGAAAATGTGATTGAGGTGATACAAATTGGTGAAGAAGAAATAAAGGTATCACTATTTGCAGATGATATGATAGTATTCATAGGCGACCCCCAAAATTCTACCAGACAACTTCTCCAGATGATCAACAACTTGAGCAAAGTGGCCAGATATAAAATTAACTCAAATAAACCAGAAGCCTTCCTTTTACAAATAATAAACAAGATGAGAAAAAAATTAGGAAATAAACTCCCTTCATAATAGCCACAAATAATATAAAATATCTTAGGGTAACTCTAACCAAACAAGTGAAAGACCCGTATAACAATAACTTCAAGTCTCTCAAGAAAGAAATCAAAAATCTCAGAAAATGGAGAAAACTCCCATGCTCCATATGGATTGGCAGAATTAATAAAGTAAAAGTGAACATCCTACCAAAGGCAATCTACAGATTCAATGCAATCCCAATCAAAAAAAAAAATCCCAATACAATTCTTCAAAGACATGGAAAGAGCAATTCTCAAATTCATCTGGAAAGGCCAAAAAAAATCCAGAAGAGTGAAAACAATTCTTAACAATAAAAGAAAGGCTAAGGGAACCACCATCCCTGACCTCAAGCTTTACTACAGAGCAATAGTGATAAAAAATTGCCTGGTGTTGGTACAGAAACAGATACATTAATTAATGGAATAGAATTGAAGACCCAGAAATAAAACCACACATTTAAAGACACTTAATCTTTGACAAAGATATCAAAACTATACAATGAAAAAAGGAAGCATCTTCAATAAATGGTGTTGGTCTAACTGGCTGTCAATATGTAAAAAAAAAAAAAAAATGAAAACAGACCCATATTTGTCACCTTGCACAAAGCTCCAAGTAGATCAAGGACCTCAATATAAAAACAGACTGAATCTAATATAAGAGAACATGGGAAAGAGCCTTGAACTCATTTGTACAGGGGGAAATTTCCTAAACAGAAACCTAGTGGCTCATGCTTTAAGATCAAGAATTGATAAAGGGGACCTCATGAAACTAGAAAGCTTCTGTGAGGCAAAGGACATAGTCAATAAGACAAATCTGTTAGCTACAGATTGGGAAAAAAAATCCTCACTAATCTCACCTCCGATAGAAGTCTGATATCCAAAATATATAAAGAATTCAAGAAACTAACCACAAAAACCGCAGACAACCCAATCAAAAATGGGGTATATTTACACAGTGCAATACTACTCAGCTATTAAAAGCAATAAATTTATGAAAATTTTAAGCAAATGGATGGAACTAGAAAATATCATCCTGAGTGAAGTAACGATCACAAAAGAAAACACATGGTATGCACTCACTGATAAGTGGATATTAGATCAATTCTTGGAATACCCAAGATACAATACCCAAGATTCACATACCAAATGAAGCTCAAGAAGAAGGAAGAACAAAGTGTGGATACTCTGGTCCTTCTAAGAAAAGGAAACAAAACACCCAGAGGAGGAGATGCAAAGTGTGGAGCAGAGACTGAGGAAAAGATCATCCAGAAACTTCTCAACATAGGGATCCATCCCATATACAGTTACAAAACTCAAACAACTATTGTGGATGCCAGTGCTTGCTGACAGAAGCCTGATATTGCTGTCATCTGGGAGTCTCTGCCAGTGCATGACAAATACAGAGGTGGACACTCTCAGCCAACCATTGAACTGAGCACAGGGTCTCCAATGGAGAAGCTAGAGAAAGGACCCAAGGATCTGAAGGGGTTTGCATCGCCATAGGAGGAACAATAATATGAACAACCCAGTACCCTCAGAGCTCCCAGGAACTAAACCACCAACCAAAGAGTGCACATGGAGGGAAGAATGGCTCCAGATGCATATGCAGCAGAGGATGGACTTGTTGGACATCAAAGGGAGGAGAGGCCCTTGGTCCTGAGAAGGCTAGATGCCCCAGTATAGGGGAATACCATGAGAGGGAAATGGGAGTGGGTGGATTGGTGAGCAGCGGCAGGGGGGATGGGTTAGGGGATTTTCAGGGCAGGAAACCAGGAAAGGGGACAACATTTGAAATGTAAATAAAGAATATATCTAATAAAAATGTCAGAAGCATTTAGTATTTATCACAAATGTAGCAACTGTTTAATATCTTACCTCTCACAGTATAAAGCATAATAAACTTGCAATCTGAAGTCTCTGATCTTTTGAAGAAGTACCAATACAACCTGTTAACTCAAAATGTGGCAATTACAGTTTGAATGTAAACTCTTAAGTCCTCAGTTTGTGATGGCATTTGGGAACATTATGGAGTCTTCTCAGAGGGAGTTGGTTATTCGGGCYGGACCTTGTGTCTCTACAGACCAGACTTAACTTCTGTCTACTCTCTACTTGCTAAGTAYAGATGCAAGGTGACTAGCCAGCCTTCTGAACTTACATCCAGAGCTTACCTGCCTGCTGCTATATTTTCGCCTTGACAGTAAGGTGTCCTCCTAAAATGACAAGCCCAAATAAAGATTGTCTTCCCTAAAACTGTTTTTATAGAAGAAAAAATAAGAAAATGGCCTCGCCTAAAACTTTTGTTGTGTTTTGTTTTTTTGTTTTGTTTTGTTTTGTTTTGTTKTKTTGTTTTGTTTTTTCGAGACAGGGTTTCTCTTTATAGCCCTGGCTGTCCTGGAACTCACTCTGTAGACCAGGCTGGACTTGCAAGTTCAGAAATCTGCCTGCCTCTGCCTCCGAAGTTCTGGGATTAAAGGTGTGTGCCACCACCACCCAGCCTAAAACTTATTTTTACAGCAAAACTTTTTCAAAGCAAAAACAAAAAACTTTCTTAAAATTTAAAGATTGAATAATTGCTATATTGTTCTATAGTATCAAAGATATACTTAATATTGCATTTCTAAAATGTGAAAAGAACTATGGGTTCTGAAACCTTTGTCCTTGTGAGATTTTTACTACAAAATGTTTTAATATATAACAATGATGTGTGCGTGCCTCTGTGTGTGTGTGTGTGTRTRTGTGTGTGTGTGTGTGTGTGTGTACATGTGTGTGTGCCTTTAGTGTGATGGCATCTTTTGAATAGTCAGTCATTTAGAACTTATTATTCTGCTCTGTGGTAGACATGATAATCCCTGTCAATGCATAATGATACCAAAGGCTTATTGAGGATTATTTACATGTTCAAGGTTACATAGTTCATAAACATCAAGAATGTTGTCCTGACTTTAAATGCCATTCTAAGCCCCGTGATTGCTATCAGGAGAAATGTCCATGGGAGCGTAAATCTAGGAAGTGAAAATGCTAAACATGAACTAAATAAAATGGCTATCTCTGTGATATTGTGGGTTGCTCAAGATCAATGACCYAGTTGACTCAAAATCTGTTTCTTTTTTGAGTAGGCAGATTAAAATAATTAACAATGTTAGAAAATAAAATACAAGAACAGTGGTTTCCTATTTAGGATTTGTTTATCAGCTATGTGAAAACATCTGTAGAGTATGTCCCTGATGCCTCAACACACCTGCAAGCGTGCTAACTGTGAGATGCTACAAGCTCCCCTTCTAGCCTTCCTCACTATGTATGGCCTAACCATTCAAAAGCATCGGGAAAATCCCCCAAAACTTTTATTCATATATTCCCTCCTGGCTCCCTCTAAAGGGAACAAACCAGATAAAAGTACTCTCCATCATTTCTCACCTTTCCTCTTGGATCTCCACCAGTTTGGTTGGTTTCTTTGGAAGCTAATTTTATATGGCTCTTATATGCTCCTTGCCATGGCCAAGGAGTCTAATAAATTCTTTAATTCATTCCATAAGACTCTTCAGGTATAATTTGGAGGCCATGATAGAATGAGCTTTMAAGACTCCATGTAGGTGAATAACTTTCCCATGTGCAACACAGCACCTGTCTCTGACCCAGCAGTTCTCAACACATAGATAGTACAAAAAACCAATGATAAATGAACTTCCTTTGCTCTCAGGTTTCCACTGATTTTGGCAAGTAGCAAACATCGATACCCTGACTATAACTCCCTTTCATATTTAAAATATTAGTTATTTATTGGGAGTAGTAATAAATTAATGTTAATTAACTAAATCTGCCCTGCTTGTATTTTTTCTTTTGGATTGTTTTGCTTTGTTTTGTTTAATATAGTGAGAAGACTCAAGTTTTTCTAACAGTAATAAACTGGAAGTCTCTAAAAAGTCACTTAAAAATGTGTCTGTAGTCTTTTATTTCCCAGCATTCCTCTCTAAGAAATAAAAAGAAAAAGAGGATTTGCTTGGTTACTGACTTCAAGGTAGTTAGTATCTTATTAAAAGATTCTTGGGACTGGAGCAAAATTTGCAATCTATACATGAACTATAAATAACATACACACATACATAGAAAGAATTGGAAATGATGTTTCTATTTTTAAGTAAAATAGAACTGACTTTTTCACAAGCAAATGAAATGCTTAGCAAGTTTATATGTAGCAAAATACAGATCTTTTGGCATTAATTAATTGTGTTAAATACATGGCATTAAGTTAATTACAAGGTATRTGGCATCTTCTTGGGCTAGATCTCCAAATTGTAGATTCAGGGACTTTCCCTTCTATGTGCTAATGGTTTGCTTGGCCATACCATCCAATTAAACACAGAGAATATAACACTGCCTAAAAAAACAATCCACACTTAGCAATTTGAAATCAAATGGTTGTRGTGATCACTYTGCCACATACAGTGAAATGTGACAATTTAGAAAGACAATGGGTATGTTAATCTATTCAGTGGAGTTTCAGAGCTAGTAGCATCCAGAAGAATAAATAAAGGCATGAGCTTTACAGCTGTTCAGACAGATGAGCCAACAGGGAAAACAGTAAGTACTTCCATCCTCTCCTTGTTATCAATAAGCAATTGTTTTGCCTGCAGAGTCATTTTTTTCCTTTTGTCTTGTTTATATTGAGTTGTGGTCTTCTTGTTATCTTTTTCAGGGTATAATATAAATCATACATTAACAGAAAATTAAAATAAGTAATATATTATTGGAGTTTGTCTTTTTGCCAATGACAATTTCACAAGACTTCAAAGTCTACCCACCCATGCTTTTAGTTCCTGGGCTTTTGAAGTGGAGGCTTTATCTCCTTCTTGAAGGCAGTCCCTTAATATGCTGCTATTTCTCTTACTTTGATATTAGAAATGTCTTTTAAATCATGTGTAACTGATACACATGTGTTATTGCTCTCTATTTCCCTGAGGAAGGATGAATTAATGCTTCTTTGTATAAACAGGGCACCAACAAAATTGAAAAGAAGTGATTCCATCCAAGTTGAACATGGTTCACAGGGGAGTTTATCAGACTAATTTACAGGTGTATTTGTTAAAGAAATAGTGTATCACTAAAAAGACTAGCATGGTGATGATGTCACAGAAGCTACATATGGAGTTCTGCTCTTCTGCATTTTCTACCTCCTTTGTAATATGGATTCCTCCAAGATCATAAGAAAAAGATAGGCAAGATGGGGTGAAATCTCAGGTGAGAAATCCATTGAGCTTACTCTGTTTCTACCCATGGGCACGTGTTGCTAGCACGTTGGGGATTGGTTCTAATACTCTGTTTTAAGTCAGCTCCCTAAATCACAGAGGAATCAGCTTGTTTAGATTCTGAGCATACCTGATCCAATTGGTTTTTGATTGATCAATAAAGAGCCAATGGCCAAATGTCTGAGCAGGATGAAAGAGGTGGAATTTTGAGGACTATCCTGTAAGAAACACAGAGGAGAGAAGTAACAAAATTGTCATGACTTGGAAGCAAAGGGCAGATTTAAGAGCTACAGGAGAAAATCATCCAGCAATGTAGGTGCAAAGGGAAAGTGGCCCCATGGGAGAGCTTCTAAGAAGGAAACAGGGCAACAAAGATAAAATATAGATTAAGAAAGGTTTAACTCAGGAATATCAGAGGGAACTGTGTTCTAGCTGCCAAGAGGTTTGGAAGTGCCCAACCATGAGCTAGTCAAAGCATATGAAAATAAAAAGATTGTGGGTGTGTGTCTTTTCATTTGTGAATCCAGAGAACTCTGGCTGGTGGCAAGAAGTACGACCTCTCACTGGGAGCTCAGAGTGGATTAACAATACACTACTACCACTATTACCACAGACCTAGTTATCATTACATTATTCCATATATTTTCTTGTCATGGTTTCTGAGCCAGGGTTATCTCTGCTCTGTAATGGCAATCAATGGTCATCCCATACCTGGAGAAGAAGCTATATAGGAAAAATACTTTGCACTTGGCTTATTAACAACTGCTTACGGGGGCTGGAGAGATGGCTCAACGGTTAAGAGCACTGACTGCTCTTCCGAAGGTCCTGAGTTCAAATCCCAGCAACCACATGGTAGCTCACAACCATCTGTAATGGGATCTGACGCTCTCTTCTGGTATGTCTGAAGACAGCTACAGTGTACTTACATATAACAACAAATAAATTTTTAAAAAAAAAACAACTGCATGCACAGTAAATACCTGTCACTGAAACTCGATTGTAAATAAGTATATTACATGTCTATTGTGTTATTTTTGTACCTTTTTAAGCATAGCAATTAGTCATTAATATTCATTGGGCTACCTTATTTTATGCACCCACCTTCTGCATCTGTAAAATTACTTTTCAATTCATATAATTCTATAAGGATTTCTCATGAAACTAATACTTTCTAGATCCAAGTATGAAACCATTAGAATCAATTCATTAGTGTGCTTGCTTAAAATAGAACTCTTGCTTATCCAATAAACAAGTCTTTCATTATTCTCCTATATTTTGTTTTAAATGTGGKCTCTGTACATTTATAAGCAGAAAAATGAGATACTAATTTTTAAAACTTGTGTGTAGGATGCCTAGAATGTTAGAATTGATCTGCCAAAGGACCTGACATTCAGATGGATGTGAAAAGAAAAGGTAGAAACCATGATTTTCTTGAATCAGGAAAAGAGACTAGATCCTCCCCAGATAGGGGACACAATGAATTCCTCATAACTTTGTTTGAGTGGGGTAGTTGTCTCTTTCAAGAAAGAAAAAGAAAATTGTCCTTCTGGATAAAGTAGTAATTAATAAATTTAATAATACAGTATGGGTAAGAATAAAAGTTTAGGCTTATAGCATGCTTTTTCCTATCTTTAAAACTGAAAGGAGAAAACATAATATTATTTAAGATGAGTATTTCTTAAGTCATGTTATTTGTAAGTGGAAATTAAGCATAGTACTTTAGAAATCTGATATGGGAGACCAAAAGTTGATAGAGCCAGACTGAATTGTGGATTGGTTGTCTTCGAATCATTTGAAAAGTTTTATTCAACATGGGCATGATGAATGGCTTTGCATAGATGGCCAAAGTTGGAGATCTCTCAGCATGGATAAAAGCTGGAGAAAGAATATCACCCACAATAAGGCCTAAAGCACAACTATTTATTAATTAATAACTAAATGTTCACTAATTCATTCATTTATTTATTCAGTTATTTGATGAGTTTATACAATGTGTCAAGTACTACAACAGGTAGGGTAGACATTCACAAAAACTGTTCCTGTCTTAAAAGAGTCACTGATCTTACCTACAGAGCCCACAAAAGAAGACACATAGTACAGAGAAAGGCTTTAGCATACAAAAGGAAATCAATACTCAATTATGAGAATGTTTGAGCTCAAGCTCTTAAAATAATTCCAAGTGTTTTGATTTTTACAGGTGGATTTTTTTGTTCATTTTGAAAAATACAGTTATGACCTAGATATTCCTTGAATCATCTGGCATATAATTCAGGTATTAATACACGAGCAATCATGGAACACCAAAGACACAATCCACATACCAAATGATGTCTGAGAAGAAGGAAGGAGTGCACCCTGGTTCTGGAAAGGCTCAATGCATCAGTGTAGGGGAATACCCTACTACAAACAGGGAAGTGGGAAGGGGTGGATGGGGGAACAGGGGGAGGGAAAAGGGCATATGGGACCTTTGGGGTCAGGGAACCAGGAAAAGGGAAATGAAATGTAAATAAAGAATATATCCAATTAAAAAATACACAAGCAAATAATTTAATAAAATATAAGTTTTCAAAAAAATATGTTTTCTATTAGGAAATAGAAGTCCTAAATTTTCTTCATTCACTTATTAATAATGACTAAGAAATATAATACTTGGGGATTGCAAGTATCACCTAGGTAATGGAGCATTTCAGA
>BDUI01014041.1:30750-38849 GCA_002335545.1 Apodemus speciosus | reverse complement strand
CACTAAATACAATCTTCATTAGTTTTATCAGATTAAGGAAATTTAAACTAGGTACTGAGAGACAATCTCTTACCCCGAGAACTAGAGCACTGGCTTTCCAAAGGAAATCGCAGATTGAAGAAGATTTAGAATGTGAATTCAGGGCAAGGTGATGAAGAAGATCCTTCCTTGCATAGTGAGGCGGGCGCTTCACTCAGGCGAGTGAGTCCAATAGCAATGATTACTTTCTCCTACCAGAGTTAAACTGGATATGGAAGTTCAGTGGTTTGAGATTGGAAAAATGATCCAAGTGTGTCAGTTGTAGACTGGAGAATTAATTTTTTTCTTTTATAAGTCTTGCTGCCTTGCAAAACACCGTGCTGTGAGACACTTATGACATTAGTTCAAGTGAGCAAGACTCATTTCAGAAGAGTTCTCACAGTGGAAAGCCATTGCAGGAAGTTTGTTTCCACTTGGGGCCCTAGTTCAGGTGAAAGGCTTCAGAAAATCTAGTGAGCACTTTGAATAGACAAAACAGTTTGCTAAGGATTAAGTTTTCATATCCAGTYGGCTCACTCCCTTCMCTTTTTTTTTTTTTAAGAGAAGTTACAAGGAGAGATCAGGGATAGCAGAAGCAGGGAAGAAGGGAAATCTATTAAAACATATTTTGTTCACAAATGCCACAATGATATTTAATACCCACTATGCTAATATAAAACTTAAAAGTGTTTAAAATTTAAAGAGTGGGTATTTCTCTCRCAGGAGGACCTTAAATCAGAGCTAAGGGGTAACCCACTGGAAGCAGGAGGTAGTTGGAGTATAGCACTGAGTCATAGGGGCACAAAGGTATGAAAATCACTGAGCGGCTTAAAAGCCCTAAGTCCCCAAGAACGATAACAGCTACGCTGGGTATGAAGTGGGAGTCAAGAGTGAGGTGTCACTGCAGTAGACTGCCGGCCTGCTTTCCTCTTCCTGATGGCCTATAAACCTCTGCTTTGCACTCAGATGCTTTCCTAGGAGGAGATTCAGGAGCATGTTAGAAGAAAGAGTTAAGCGTTTCTTGTTGAGAGCTATATCTCTGGAAGCACACACGGAGCATCCTCTGAAGGACCAGAGTGTGTTTCCYGACTGTTGAACAGTAGAGATATTTTATTTGGCTGTGGTTAAATGACCTGGTCTGGGGCTATCTGTATAGGCTAAAAGATACAATAATAACATTGCTGAGAAGTTCRTTGATTTTGTGTGTGTGTGTTTGCTTGTTTGTTTGGAGAAGAGACCGTTCTGTACACCTGTTCTTGACACTACTTTTACCAATGTTCTTTTAGTAAGAACCTCAGGAAACAGGTCTACCTTAAATTAACAACAACACAACTTCTAGAGCCTGCTGGGATTTATTTGTGGACACTTGAAACTTGTTACAGACTATGTTTTATTTGTTCGGGGGCAGGGGGGGTTGTTGGGAAGGTAGAGGAAGAGAGGAAGAGAGGGAGAAAGGAAGAGGGAGAGAGAAAGAGACGGAGAGAAGGAGAGGAGAGGAGGAGGGGGAGAAAGAGAATTGAACCTAGAACCCTATGTATATTTGGTAAGTGCTCTAACACTCAGYTGTATCCCCAGCCAAAACATAAAAATGTTTTTATCAACTACCCCTTACGGCAAGCACTGAAAKGGAAATTTTGTAAAGCCAACAGTGTCAAATAGAGTTTGAGCAAGGCGAACTAAAGCAAAGCACAATGTGATCCAAGCATCAGGCAACTGCAGGGCAGGTGCAAACAACTCCAGCCAATGCTATGGCTGCAGCATCTGCAGCATTGTGAGAGAGCCACAGAAACAAAACTAATTGGCTGCAGCTTAGTGAATAACTAGTCAGTTGGTTCCCATTTAATTTGTTAATTGGTAACAGAGTTTCTAGCAGCCAAACAAAACTCAARTTACTATGATTGAAATCTGTATTGTTTGGTCTCTCGGACCCAGCGCAGATATCTGGTACCAATATATCGACACATAATAATTTTATGAATACAGGTATTAATAACAGCTCTTACTTCGATATGTGTTAACAATAAAGACTTAAAAGGGAATTTGTCCTTGCCTTGTAATGTTGCAAAAGAGTATGACTCTAAATGAAGCCACAGTAAAGTTACCTTGTAAAAGTTATTTTAAAAAATATCTCCAATAAGGGAAACTCACTCAATAAACATGCAGATCATAGTGTGAGCCACACTGAGAGAAAAGACCCCAAATTGCCTTTTCGTTCTCAGCTGAACAATGAGAGGAGGTGAAAACATACGCAGATGGAATGAACCGCAGCTGGTTGATGATTTAACTGATCTTTTAAGGCTCAGAAAGACTCAGCAATACCAAATCCCTAGGCACGTGGTTCTCAACCACCCTAATGCTGTGACGCTTTAGTGCAGTTCTTCATATTGTGGTGACCCTCAACCRTAAAGTTATTTTTCATTGCTACTTCATAACTGTAATTTTGCTATTGTTATGAATTATAATGTAAATAGTCGTGTTTTCTGATGGGCTTAGGCGACCCCTGTAAAGAGGCGTTCCACTCCCAAGTGGAGAACCATTGTCCTAGAAGCTACTGCAGACAGGAAAATAGATCAGCCAGACTCACCGTTCAACTCCTTCCCAGGGTTCTCCATCAACCGTTTACACGGAAGGCTGTCCTTAGCAAAAGCAGCCAAGGTAGAAGTCAGAGGTCACCTGCTGCTGCTGAAGAGGAGGAGTTCGTCGGAGGCACCCTGGTTGCCATGGGGATTGGTAAGCTCCCACTCAGCCACTGAAGGCAGAGGATACATAAGGTGGGCTCAGAGAGCTATCAGGCAACTCTGACAGGGAAGAGATCAAGCGCGCCAAGCTTCCTTTAGCTCCTTCTGCGTCAGCTGAAGGCCAAACAACAACAAAAGTGCGGAGAGAAGCTCTTGGCCAGCCCCACTGAAGGGAAGATTCTGATCCAGCCCACTAACCACRCACCGGTAGCCAATGAGTAGTTACATCCAATTACAGCAAGAGCAGAGCCCAGATCTTGGAGTCCTTATCAGTTAGCTCCTTTGCCYTCCTTGCTTCGCACCAGCAGGCATCTCTTTCTGAAAGCCTCCCGTATCACTTCACACACAATGCTGTAAGATTAAACATTTAAAGACGCCACAAAGAATCTATAAGGCAAGAGTCACAATTAAGAAATGGTTTCTCTTGTGATTGGGTTACTTCACTTAGGATGATATTTTCCAGTTCCACCCATTTGCCTAAGAATTTTGTGAATTCATTGTTTTAAATAGCTGAGTAGTAGTATTCCATAGTGTAAATGTACCACATTTTCTGTATCCATTCCTCCGTTGAGGGACATCTGGGTTCTTTCCAGCTTCTGGCTATTATAAACAGGGCTGCTATGAACATCGTGGAGCATGTGTCCTTCTTACATGCTGGAGAATCCTCTGGGTATATGCCCAGGAGTGGTATAGCAGKGTCCTCCAGTAGTATCATGCCCAGTTTTCTGAGGAACCGCCAGACTAATTTCCAGAGTGGTTGTACCAGCTTGCAATCCNAAATCATGGATCCAAGCTGACAACCTTTGCTCTGTTTGATACAGCTTTTCCAAGTCTGCTTCTCTCTATGTTTTGATTTCTCTCTGGAGATTTCTCTGTCTATATATATTCTGCTTGCTTGCTATTCTAAGAGTACTCTTTGTCCATGTCCTGCTTGCTTGTTTGTGTTCCCTAAGCAGTTCTCTCTTTTTATCTTAAAAATTCTCTGGATAGCTCATCTCCTGCAGGACACAGGTCMAGTCTTATTTTACATATAAATCCAGTCATTTACTCCAGGTTTCCTTTTGATTATCCTATGATCTCCCTGTCATCCCACAACCCTAGACCTTTGATTCTATGGAGAAAGCAAGTATACATTTTTTTTCTTAACTTTGCAAAAGAATTCAGAGATCTGTCTGCCTTTGTTAAGCACAGATGATAAACTAGCTGGGTCAGACCCTGCCCTGAAGTTACCATTTCCACCACACCTCAGGCTGTGTCCCAGGCTGATCTTTTAACTCAGGAATCTGCCTGCATTTATATCTGCCTGTATTTGTATCTTCCTAACAAGATGGCAGGCTCATAGTGTAGCTACCTTTGTTCCTCAGATTTGTGAAGTCCCTCACAATTTATATTCATCCTTATATTTTTGCATTGTTGAGAAATTATGTATTTTCAAACTCGTATATTTTAAGAGTTCTTTTTCACAGCCTTAAGGACTGTCCTGAAGGTTCCAACATTTAACATTTTGCTGAGATATKAGCCACACTTTCGCCATCTGGACTGTAGCTGTCTGATTATGGTGGAGTCTTTAATGTTATCAGGGAGGACATTCCTAAAAGGAGGAATGTAAAAAAATGTACATTGCTATACAAACAAGCATTATGCAGTCCTCGAAAGCACACATGGGGCCCTTTCCCAGGGACAGGAAGCATGTCCCTCTGTCCCCACCAAGGCCACACCAGGCTCAGCAGAGGTAATGTGTGGAATACATGTACATGTATGAAAATGTTATAATGAGTCCTATTATGTATAATTAATATCTGTGAGTAAAATGAGTTAAAGTTTTAAAAGAAGCAAGAGATCTGAACAAATCCTTCCTCACAGTTATAAATTGGAAAAATATGCAAATGAATGTATGTTTATTATACATCATTAGGGAACTGCCTATCAGAATATTGATGCATACTTCACAGATTTTAGAATAGTCAAAATCAAAATACAAATGGCACATCATATCAGCAAGGACAAACGCTCTTCTTCTCATAGGGAGAATGTCAGATAGTGTGACCATTTTGAAGATGTCTGAATTTTCCCATAAAAGGAAATATCTTTACCATAGATTCAATAATAAAACATATCAGTATTCACCAAAAGGAAAACATATATATACCTTTACATGGGTAGTTAAATGTTTTATTCATAATTTACAAAAATAAACTGGAATCAGCCAATATGCCATTCTGTCAGTCAGTGGATCCATTACACATTTCAATCATAAGTCTTCTATTACTTTTGTTTTCTTATACACATATAAACATGTACAAAAAGTGAAATTAAGAAATCACATTATTACTAGTTTTCTATACCAATTACTTTTCACTCTGATTTTAAAAAATGTGACAGAAACAACTGAGGAGATGGAGGAAGGTTTACTTGAGCTCATAGTTTAGAAGAATCATCATCGCTGCACTGGGTTCATCTGTAGCCTTAGGAACTTGTAGTCACAGCAGTGTGCATGACATTGACCAGAAAGCAAAGAGATTGTTAGAAAATAAGTCCATATGACCTTTTAAGGCTTATTGTCATTGACTGAGCCACTTCCATTAGCTACACTACCCTTCTCAAGGGTTCTAGAGTCTTCCAAAGCACCATTGTCAGTCAACTAGAAAATGAGAGTTGAAACAAATGAGCCTGTGATGACATTTCACACTGAAGCCATAACAATCCTTAGATTGGTGTACAAAAATGTAGGGTCCTTAGAAGATAATTAGGACCTAAAAATCCACAAGAACATACAGTACATCTCTGAAAAACTAAGAGAAGTTCCCTTTTTTTTCAAACATTGAGGACACAAGAATCAAGTGTTCACCTGCAAACCAGGATGTTGGTTCTTTCTAAATACCAGTCTACTGACAACATGATCTCAAAATTCCCATCCTCCAGAAATGACAGTCAGGTTGTGGCTGTTTAAAGCCCCAGTCCTTGATGCTGTTTTTTGAGGATTTTCCTATGGCAGAGGATGAGACACAGGGCATTATGTTAAGCTGTACAAGTAGTCGCTAAGGGGAAAATACTGCCTACCTCAAGTCATAAAATCTCATATGGAATCATAGAAGTAGTACAATTTTGTATAGAGATGTGTAGTAAGTCTCCCTGAAGTCATTCTGGCTGGAGTAGATAGCAGACTCAGGTGTGGGTTTCTCCTTCCCTCTGAGTCTTCCTCTGGTCCTCCCTTTCTTCTTTTTCTCTTAGTATAAGCATCTGAAGTCATTATTTAGTAATAATTCCTGTAGTGTGTTTTGCGGGGTGATGCATAGTTATATTGTTCTCTGAACATATATTAATGTTCAAACTGATTTATGCTGAAAAATAATTTTTAGAAAGAGAAAAGGTGATAATGTCATTAAAGTCGAAGCAACTACCTTGAAGTCTCTTCTGTCTGGAGTGGCTAAATCTCTGAACTTGTCCACAATTCTTGGCATGGCTCTTAGCTCACTAAATTTGCACCCTGCCATGAAATACTCACATCCAGATACAGAAAACAATCAGATCAAAAGCAATGTTCAATTTTTTCTCTACAGCAAATACTAAAGTAGTAGACAAGGATAGCTAGTATGGTCTTAAATTTAGTGTCTATATRTGAATTTAAGATGATTAACTGCAAATAGAATCTTCTATAAGTATATATAATGCAAAGCAATGCCAAGAAAAAAGAAAGCATTTATGACCCAGTGCTATCTAAGCATTTATTCTTCTAGCATATCCTAAGCTTGGAAAACAAATTAAAGGTCTATCTTGAAACCAACATATTTCCAATGGGTGCCCAAAGTAGAGATTAGAGCATGCCCTCAGTGTAAATGATATGGATCTGTGTGGGAATCAGCTCCACAGCCCTGGTCCTCAACTAAAACCATATCATCTAGCACATGGACCACCATGGAATACAGAATAGCAACGTGCCATCCCATCCTGATTTAAATAAAGGCAAATGCCAATATGAAACTAACCAACTGTTTTGCTTATAAAGGACATTTCTGATAGGGGACANGGAGGGGAGGGAGGGGGACAGAGAAAAAAAGTATTTCAGCTGTGAAAAGGCTTTAATTTGCTCACTAGTCCCCCTTCTACGAGGAATAGAAAAAGAAAAACCTACTTCAGGCAAATTTACGATTCTAACTTTTGGCAAATAGAGCTTGCATTAATCTTCCTGTGCATTTGAACCTTAGCAGGACTATATAGCAGTCAGCGGCATGGATAACGGCCCTTCTGCAGCAAACTTGCTTTYAGATGAGAACACAAGCTTTTAAGCCGGTAAGATTAGTAAAGGGAGAAAGAGGGGAGATAAAATAGGTCCCTCTTTACAGGGCTTCTGTTATTGATAAGACCTCAGAATAATTTGTTTGGCTCCAGGAGCTTAAATCTGGAATCAGTTTACCCTTCCAGGCAGTGCAATCCTCCGAAGCTCAGTAACAACCTTAGATGCTCAGCGCTGATATGGTTCAGGAGGAAGCAAGCCCTGCTTTGGGGCCGAGAGGCGTTCCAAACCACCTCTGAAACCCCGTATCTGTCAGGCCTCTTAGGCTGCTTGTAGCTTTTACTTGCTTTGAATAAAAAATGTCAGAGCAGGTGACTGAATACAAAGGGTGTTCACAMGGTCACAGGCCAGGGAGGCTGAAGCGGCGGCATAGATGTAATTGCGCCACCCTTTATCACTAAAAGCCTATGTGTTAATGTGCTTATATGGTATCTGTGAAGGGAGGCAGTGGCTCTGGGTAGCCCACAGTGAGGTCCTCAAATCAGCCCTTCAGTATAGAAATCTGGCAGTTCTTAAGGCTGGTGAGATTCCTCTTTTTAAGTGAAGGTCGGTGCTACACACAGGCATTTTGTAAACTTTCAACTGCCCACTTGATCTGAGTGATAAACATGCCCTTGGGCAAAAGGCTGAGAAAATGGTAAGAGAACATGTATTATTATTATTGGGATTTTAGGATGAGGAAACACTCAGAAGAGCTGGGCAGCTCTGTTCCAATATTTGCAGTTGACTTTGGTGTTCRGTGATTTGGAGCTCTTACTTCCTGTTATGGATAGTACTGATTTTATGAATTGTTTGTTGTACAGCAAGTACTGAAATGCTGTTAACTTCATTTTAGATCCTTTCCCTTAGCTCTTCATTTTGTCGGTGTGTATAAACTTTGTCCTGTCACCAGGATCTTTACCATGTCCACTAGACTATAATGACTGATATCAATAACTTGGAAACTGAAGCAAACATTTTTATCTATCTATCCCAAATTCTAATTGGCCCACTGTACTCTAAGTACATATATTGTCACAGGGGGATCCAGATTATATTTCTTTAAATGT
>BDUI01014041.1:25750-28250 GCA_002335545.1 Apodemus speciosus | reverse complement strand
TAAATATACCTGTACGCTTAAATGCACACATAGCAGATGCGAGCATGACAAACTCACCAAAATGTTTTCAAAAGGGTTCTCAAAACATTATTATATTGTATATGAACCTCTTGTAGAAGAACTAGGATTTAAATATTGATTTCCACAATCTCCTTTTCATGATCACTTCCAGTCTTACCATGTTTCAATTACTGTCAATTAACTAAGAGGATTTCATACCTTTATCATCAAATCTCATACTTGTCAAAGACTTTTAAAAAGCATCCAGTGTTTGCTGATTNTTTTTTTTTAGATTAAATTTCATGCAAACTTGGAGTTTAATCCATAGGTGGTTCCTTTGGATTCAAACTATGTAGTCAGTAGTTCTTTTAAAACTATCAGCATTTCAAACACTAAACCAATCTATTATTTAATTTTTTCAAGTTGTATAATGATATCGGATTCATCTAAGTTTAATCGTAGTCAACAATTTTTAATTCTACTTTTGTATGATGTTGATGGTGGTACTTCCATTTGCAGTAGAGTGAGCTTAATCCCTGCTGCAACTTGTCTTCTTGATCCATTATTATCGAATTCATATCTTGCCAGAGAAAATGCCTCTTTTTATTATAAACTCTTGCCTACTTTGCATATCCTCTATGTTCTAGCTCCCAGTGTAAGTAACCTAATTATTACTGATATTCCTAATCTCTACTCTATTAAGGCAGAACACATTTTCTTTGATTATCATCTATCTTCATACATGGCCTGATTTCAATAGCCCTTTATTTCTGCCCTTTTCCCTCTTCTGTACATTCCCTGGAGAAACAATAGCAGTCAATTAGGATTGCTGTGCTTGCAAAGAGAACTTGAGTGTGTGCCCCTGGTTCCTCACTTACTCTTTTCTTTCTGTTTTTTCATTTATTTATTTGTTCGCTTTACATCGGGATCCCTGCCCTCCACTCCTGGTTCCCCTGTTACACAGCCCTTTCTCCCATCATCTCTCCCCTTCTCCTCTGAGAGGATGCCCTTCCATTATCCCCCTACCCTRATGCATCAAATCTATTAGGCACATCCTCTCCCACAGAGGCCACACAAGGCAGCACAATTGGGGAAGGGATTCTACAGACAGGTCACAGCTTTAGGGACTGCCCTGATCCAGTGGGAGCACCACATAGAGACTGAACTGCATATCTGCTGCATATATGCCAAGGACCTTGGTCCAGACCATGTTTTGTTTGATATTTGGTTGGTGTTTGTCCCTGAAAGCCTCCAAGGGTCCAGATTAGTAGATTCTGTTGGTCTTCTACCCTCTTCAGGACTCTCAGTCCTTCCCACAACTTTTCCATAAGACTCCTGGAGCTCCATCCCAGGTTTGGCTGTTGACCGCTGCATCTGTTTTAGTCAGCTGCTGAGTGGAGCCTCTCAAAGGACAGTTATTCTAGGCTCCTGTCTCCAAGTATAACAAAGGATCATTAGTAATGTTGGGGATTGGTGCTTGACCATGGGATGGATTCAAGTTGGACCAGTTATTGGTTGTCCATTCCTTTAGTCTCTGCTTCATCTTTGTTCCTGCCTTTCTTATAGAGAGGAAAAATCTGGGGTCAAAAGGTTTATGGGTGAGTTGGTGTCGTTATCTATCCACTGGGGGTCCTGCCTGGCTACAGGAGGTAGTTTCTTAGGTTTCATATACCTGTTGCTATGTATCTCAGCTAAACTCACTAGAAATGACTCYTGGGAGCCTCYCCCATCCCAGGTCTCTGAAACAGATGCTCCCCCTGAACCCCCAGCTGCAGATTGCCATTTATTCTCCTGCCCTTCCAGCCCTCTCTTCTGTCTCTCCCTACACCTGATCCTAATCTCCCCATCCCCCTTCTTATCCTCCCTTCCTTCCAGTTCCCTCCCTCCATCTGCCTTCTATGACCATTTTATTCCCCCTTATAAATGATATTCAAGGATCGCCTCTTGTGCTATCCTTCTTGTTTAGCCTCTTTGGGACTATGGAGTGTATTGTTGGTATCCTGTACTTTATGGATAATATCCACTTATACATAAGCACATACCATGCATGTCCTTTTGGGTCTGGATTACCWCACTCAGGATGATATATTTTAGCTCCATCAAATAACTGCAAAATTCATGATGTCCTTGATTTTTAATAACCGAATAGTATTTTATTGTATAAATAAACCACATTTTCAGTATTCATTCTTTAGTTGAAGGACATCTGGGTTGTTTCCAGTTTCTAGCTATTGCAAATAAAGCTGAACAAATAATCTTGAACAAGTGTCCCTGGGGTACAATGGGGCATCTTTTGGGTATATGTCCAGAAGCAGCATAGCTGGGACTTGAAGTACAACTATTTCCAATTTTCTGTGAAACTGCCAGCTTGATTTCCAGAATGTTTGTGCAAGTTTGCACTCCCACTCTCAAAGGAGGAGTGTTTCCATTTCTCAGCATCCTTGCCAACATGTGCTGTCACTTGAAGTTTTGGTCTTAGCTATTCTAATGGGTGTGAGAT
>BDUI01014039.1:13170-31837 GCA_002335545.1 Apodemus speciosus | reverse complement strand
TGCTCAGCTGGGGCCATGCACATGAAATGTCTCACTGCTTCGCTCACGATCCAACTGTACATATCGAGATTGTGGGTAGAGTTTAGTGAGTTCAAACGTTTTCCAAATTTTACTTTACTTTTTTTTTTTACTTCTGCTTTAATGGTTCTATTGCTRTTTCTTACTCACTGAGTTAATTCCATCCAGTGAAAGAGGAAAAAATTCACCATTCAAAGTGAAAACATTTTTAAGTTCATGAGAGTTTTCACATATACAATAGGCTTAAAATAAATTTTTAAATTAAAACAATTATATAATTTCCTCGTTATCTCCTCCAGCTTCTTCTAGGTGTCATCCCTCCCAAACCCCCACACCCCTAGCTCTCAAATTGATATTATTATTATTGTTGTTAAACAGTGTATGTGTGAGAGAGCTTGGATGTTTGTGCACCCACATATGCTCACACACAACTATATAAACCACCTTCTGAGTACATTTTTGTTGCTTGTGTGTAAATAATTATTTTAGGGCTAACCATTTTGTGTTGGATCACCAATAAGGAAGCTTGCCTCTAAAAGAGGCTAATTCTCCCTCTCCCAAAAGTTACACACATTTCTTCTTGCTATGTTCAGTTTTTCCTTTGATTATATTTATGTTTCTGAGCATATTGTAAGTAGCTGTCTCAAAGCCCTAATATGCTAATTTTATATTCCCTCTCCTTTCTCTGTGATTTCTTCTCTTTCAATAGGAAGTGCAACAATTTCCTGATCCTTTCATATTCTAAATATTYGTTGGATTCTCTGCAAGTTGTCCTTTTTAGTTCTTAAAAATTATTTTCCTTATTCCATTTGTTTATGCGTGCGGTGGTCATGTGTCGCAGTACACCGTTAGAGGTCAATAGACAATGTGCAGGGTTAGCTTCTTTCATTCCACTGTTTGGGGCTGGTGGATCAAATTCAGGTCAGAAGACATGCTGTCAAGTGCCTTTACCCACTGAAACTTCTTATAAACCTCCTTTATTGTGTCAAATTCTGACAGTTATTTTCTTGCTGGAAATCAGGGGCTTGGGAAGGAGTGAAACTGCACTACACTGCGAGGGGCTGAGCTGATCTTGCTACCTTGTTTCCCCTCGTTTCAATCTTGCTGTCTTGTTTCTCTTTGTTTCTTTAGSCCACTAGTGAAGCATCCATTACTCTGGTGATATTTTGCTGCTCGTCTTTCCTTCTGAGTGCCTTCTAAAACCTTATTGGTTTTCTGAGGACTCAACAAAAACACCCTTTCTAGGCAACAAAATTTCTGTCAGGAATTGAATGGTTTCCAGCTATGTGTTGGTGGTTCTTTTCCAAGCCTGAGATGGATGGATGGTGGATGGATGGATGGATGGATGGATGGATGGATGGATGGATATATCTCTACAGACAGACACGCAGACAGACAGGCAGATGGATGGATAGATCGATGGTTATTCTGGAAGTTGAACTCAGGAATCTTATGGTACTTTGACTTTGCATGGTCAGAAGAAAATTCAACTTAAGATATAAATGGGGTCACTTTCTCCTTGTTCATAAATATGCTGCCATGCATACTCAAAAGTCCTTTTTGTCCCTTATTGGCAATATCTACCTCAATTAAGTAAAATAAGAACTCAGCTTCAGTTTCCGTCAGAACAGATCTGCAAATTGCCTGTAGAGAGAAAGTTGTAGGGGGGTGGTCACTTAGTCCCTTTTCTTACAGGGTAGAGCTGTTAGCTGCTGGTTAGTGTGTGTGTGTGTGTGTGTGTGTGTGTGTGTGTGTGTGTGTGTGTAAATGTATTTATAATGTCAAGTTTTCTAATTATGTATGATGCATAGGAAAATCTCATGGGAGTTATCTTTATATGGACACTAGCAACTTTTTAATTTTCTTTTTCATCTTTAGATGAAAACTCACTTAACCCTGGTAAGTGGGATAAAAGACAATTATTTAGATTTTGTAAAAGTAACTTTTACTTGCCTAGATTGTCAACTCAGAAGATTACTGTCTCTGTCTGCTAACCTAAGCCTATCCCCGGAAGCTTCTACCCTCCATACAATCTAATCTAGGTCTAGAATCTAWCCTAGAATCTAGGTTTTCAGCTTCTGAGGCTTACTGCTGAATCAACTCACCCTTTCTGTTTCTGAGCTCTGACTATCTGGTTTAACTCAGCTGCTCTGGCTCAAACTCCTCTCCAAGCTGACTGATCCACATTGGCTTCTCTCAGCTTCTGACTGAATTGCTCTGTTTGTCCTCATACTGACTTTGGCCGTCTATTCTACTCTTCTGGCTTCTTCCCATTCTCTGGCTCATTCCATCTTTACCTGTGTCTAGCTTGTTCTCTCTCTACAACATGTCTCTGTACAACTGTCCTGGTAAAACTGCTTCCCTTCTCTCTCTGCACTGCTCTCTCTTAAGTAGCCTATCGCCCTGCACCCCCCACCCATTCTTGTGAGAGTTGGGCATATCCTACTCTGTCTAATCTTTCTCCGATTCATCACTCTGTCTGCCTGTCAACTGAACATCACTTTCAACCAAGGTGTTTCCTTCTACAAACTAACTTTACCATCATCGTTTGGGATTAAAGGGGTATATTAATGGCATGCCTGTATTCCAGCCAGAGGGATTAAAGGTGTGTGCCAAGGCTGAGCCACACCACAATTAGAAAAAAGGTTTGTTTTTTTTTTTCAGTAAATAACACAATCTTGGGGTTCACAGTGTGACCAAATATCCTACAACAAATTCCATCAATTTGGGGGCCTTTGGTTTCCTCTTGCTGTTTGTGAAATGTACCAGCATTTGTTTTCCCTCTGATGTGGAAGCTAAGTTGTCATGTCAGGTCAGTTTTCTCTACATGTGTGTGTGTTTGTCTTTCTGTTTTCTCCCCTCTGATCAGTGATTCTGTCTTATAATGTTTTATAACCAGTATTAGAAGCAATTTTGAATAGGACTTCCATTTTGAGTAGGTGTCGAGTAAACTTTAAGTTCCCAAGACCTCCCTGGGAACTGACATCCTACTTGGCAGAAAGAGACATGTACATGGGTACATGACATCCTGGTTGGCAAGGTAAGACATGAGTGTTAGATAAGGCAACATCTGGTCCCAGTCACTTCAGCTTTTAGCAGATCTTGATTCCCACATCAGTCTGTTTGTGACACATTGCAGTCACTTTTTAACCTTTTATTTTGTGTTCTAAAATGTTTCACATTTTTACCCTTGAAGCTAAGTATGTCAAATCCATCTCTGAGCAGAGCACACTTTAATGTCAAGTCATTTTCATCTACCAACTTGACCTCCAGAAAATTTCCAAATCATATTATCAACTCCAGAAATTCAGCTCTAGGTTCTCCCAGGCTTTTGATCATATGGATGTATTGACTAGCTCAGCTCTAGAATCATTTCTGCCTTCTTGCTTGCCTTGGGCACCCAGAGAAACAAACGATCTTCATGCTAAGGTCTGGGAAACTACTACCTGTCTGCCAGCCATTTCATATTGATAGAACTGTTACAAGGAAGGAAACTTTCACATGTGCTGTTACTACAGTTACTACAAAACTTTCTTAAGTCAAGTTGGTTGCATAGCCGCTTATGTTCTAGGCTTTTGTGTTCTTGGAAATCTATCACAATAGAATTTAGTCAGAACTGGTTTTTTTTTTTTTTTTTTTTTTTTTTTTTTTTTTTTTTTTTTTTTTTTTTTTATAATTAGCCACAATAAGCTTGGACCTGAACCAACTGCCCAGCAACACTTCCTGCCATATGTATAAACTTTCAGGGGCTTTGCCTTTATAAACTGCCCTTGGGATGACCTCAACATAAGAGAGATACCTGTACCAGTATAAGAAGGCATTTTGAATGAGACTTCCATTTTGAGTAGGGGTCAAGTAAAGTTTAAGTTCCCAAGACCTCCCTGGGAACTGACATCCTACTTGGCAAAGAGAGACATGCGCATGGGTAACTGACATCTTGGTTGGCTAGATATGAGTGTTAGACAAGGCAATTCCCCCACTAACAGCTGGGTACCCCAAATAGTGGGAGCAGAATAAATCTTCAACAAAGTCTTGTTCCAAAAGAAATCCTGTATCCCTAAATCCTGATTGGTCGAATAGCTTGGAGCATATGTTTATGGATTTTGGGCATAAAAGCTCTGTAGGATTCTGGTTGGGGATCACAATCAGCTCCCAAGTCTAGTCTGTGGCCCTGATTTATTAGTTCTGGAACAAATGCTCAATAAACTATCTCTGTCTGACTGGAGATCAGTGTACATGTGGTTTCTAGGGCTATCCTTGGACCCCAATACCTGAAATAAATAATAAATCTAGTATGTCATTCTTGGTTACAAGTTTAAAGTCAGCTCTCCCACTTTCCTAACTTAGTGGTTGGTTTAATTATGGTTTTCTTTTCATTACAATCAGAGAAACAATCTGATATGCTCTTTCTAACAGAGTTCTCTTGGATGTATACAGAATTTAGCCAAATACACATATAGTAGCTCTTAACTGTGTTGTTTTCTAGTTTCTATTTTTGAGTTTTGGTGGTGGATATTTTTAATGTTTGTCCCACTCACAACCTTGGCATAAGCCCACTCTGTCCAAGGTTGTTGTTTTTATTATGGTGCTAGATGAGTCTCTGATACAGCTGATGCTCTTCTCTGGCCAAGATGGGCTTAGTATGGGGTGTTTCTTTCCTCTATTGCAGTTACAGGGATCCCACCTGAGAAGTCCACTCAGACGCACTTTATAGCCAATGGAAAGTCTGTATCCCAGGGGGTCATGACTACACTCTGTTACTTAGGAACAAGTGTAGCACCAAGTTTATAGTGAGGTGTTTGTTTTAACATGCATCTCAGAATCTTTCTCGAAAGATTCTGGCAGGCGTTTGCGTGACCGTCAAGTTTAACAGGAGCTTAGATAAGTCAGCTGGGGCATCATGACCTCGGAGAGTTGCATAATTTTCCCTTGGATTCTCCATCAAGGAGATCAAATTCTTCATCAAACCTCAAGTAGCCTCAGTAAGAAAACAAGATGGAGGAACCTCTGCTCCATCTTGCCCTGTCACAGTGTTTTTGTCTGTATTAAAAAAAAAACACAAAACAATCAAACAAACAAACAGTGCCAGATTTGATACCAGGTTTCTGCTTCTAGTTCTTCAGCAAATTCTAAAGTGCAGGAATATTTGTCCCTGGAATCTTTGCTATTGCTAGCGTCTTCATCTGAACCTGTCTAGACTGAAGGACTTTTTGCTTTGCTTTGGGTGTAGTGAATATTTGCTCCCAGATTCTGCTTATTTGTAGCTGTACTTCCTACATTTTGCTCTATTTCCAGCTGTCCATTGCTTCAAAGAGTATAGTTCCCACATTCTAGGATGTCATACAGTTTTCTATAGGTTATTTTCCTAAATCTTTACTGGTAATTTCTAGTTTTCACAAACCTTGTGAATATGTGGTTTTCTTTCTTTCTCTTTTTCACCTTGCCAAAGTTGGGGGACTCTTAGTTTTGGTTTGATTTTGTATGCATTTTGCTAAGGTTACTTCTGGAAAATACGATGCTCTTTGAGGTTTGTCCCTCTTTTACGTATTTTGAGATTATAATCACACCATTTCTGTCCATTTTCTTCCTTCAATTCCTCACATACAATCTGTACTTCAAATCCGTTACCTAGTTTTCCCTAATTGTGTATGAGAGAGCATGCATATATATATATATTTGTGTGCATGTGTGGGTATATTCTAAGTGCATGAATATAACCTGCTCAGTTCATCTTTAAAAGCTTATATTATTCACCTTAGTTGATGCTCAACTACGCTAAATCTTGCTGGATCTTTAATAATAATCAGTGGGCACATTTCTACATTTTTGTGTGGCTGCGGCCATTTCTTGTTAGGGATTCTATTGCAGTGGTATACATCAGGACCAAACACAACTTAGGGAGAAACTTAGGGTTTATTTCAGCTTATACTTCTGAGTAACAGTCCATTATTTGTAGGCATAATTTTTTTGCAACCTACTTTTAATAAGTGTTCAAGCTCTCCTCTAGCCTACACCCAGCAGGGGTAGTAGAAGAGAAAAGTTATTAGGATTTAGGGGACGTGGACCTGTTCAGCAATAGTTCTTTAGGGGTGAGCTTGATCTTCTGTCCCATAGCAAATACCAAACATGACTCAGCAGCTGCAGACCAGTCTTTAAGGCAGGCAGATACCACACATGAGGCAACAGCTATGGTCCAGTGCTTTCAGCAGGCAGATACCAGGCATAAACTGGCAGCTACAGTCCAGTCCTTTTGGCAGGAAGACACAAGGCAAGAACTAGCACCTGTATTTCAATCCTGAAGAAACTGGCCTGAGGCTAGGCAGAAGCCGCAAGGTGCCTTAGGAACTTCATGAGCAGTGGGTGAGCTTCTCTCAATGGCATCATTACAAGTTGAGCTCAACAGTCTATGTAAGGTGATCCAATACATGGGGTTTATACGCCTTCATCACATGTCCTTTCACGTGTCTGCCATATCCTTTCACCTGTGTCTGCTTTAGCAAGTCATCCAATCACCTGTGTGCCCCAGGAAAGCATCACTTGATGTAATCGACTTTCCAAAGAAACTAGAATTTTCCACTTCAACTACTGAAGGGAGTCAAGAACTCAAAGAAGGAACCTGGAGACAGAAACAGAATCAGAAACTGTGGAAGCACTCTACTTACTGGATTTCTTCTCTTGGCCTGCTCATTCTGCTTTCTTTTACCATCTAGGACCACCTGGTTAGTGGTAACACTATCCATGGTGAGCTAGAATGACCTCCCATATCAATTATCAATCAAGGAAATGCACGAAAGACTTTCCTATAGATCAAGCATTTTCTCAACTGGGAGTCCCTTTTCTCAGATAACTCTAGCTGGTTTCAAGTTGACATAAAACTAGCCAGCACACTGTGTTTCATAACAGATACCTGGTGTACTGGCTTGTTTAGTGTGTCACAGGCTGGAGTTATTGCAGTTAAAGGAGCTTCGGTTGGGGAAGTGCCTCCATGATATCTGGCTGTGGGGCATTTTCTCAATTAGTGATGGGGGGGGCCCTTGTGGGTGGTGCCATCCCTGGGCTGGTAGTCTTGGGTTCTATAAGAGAGCAAGCTGAGCAAGCCAAGAGAAGCAAGCCAGTAAGTAACATCCCTCCATGGCCTCTGCATCAGCTCCTGCTTCCTGACCTGCTTGAGTTCCAGTCCTGACCTCCTTTGGTGATAGACAACAATGTGGAAGTGTAAGCCAAATTTCCTCCCCAACTTCCTTCTTGGTCATGATGTTTGTGCAGGAATAGAAACCCTGACCAAGACACCTGGACACCATGGATGGATTGTCTTCCTCTTGGGCTAAGCCCTGGGTTTTATGAGGCGCCCATGAATTCGTGGAGGAAGCTCTTAGGAGGTAAAGCCAGGCTACTGCTGTGATCGGAGCCGAGAAACTAGGTCCTGCTGGCCTGTATGAGAAGTGGGATGACCATCTTCCTCCACAGAGGACATGTGAATGCCAAAGGGGAGTTGCAGCTCTGCAGAGAATTTGTCAGCAGAGTTAAAAATYGGGGACATCAGCGGGGGCCTCGCTGTGTCTCTGAACGTTGGGAAAGGTGAGTTTTGAAAATGGAAAAGGAGGTAATCGGTGCTGCACAGAGGCATGTGTGAGCTGTGCAGCGGGGTATGGTCACTCTGAGCGTGGGAATCTCTAGCAGGTTTCCAGACTGGAAAAATCCAGACCTTTAATTAGATTAAGTAGGAGATTTTAGCAGCAGAGGGAAGTCCAGTTAAAACCATCCTTTTGCCAAGTTCTGGAGTTTTATTAGATTTTAGAGTCATCCCTGAGACAAAGCTAAATGCTGTCCAAAAGAGGGTGAGGTTGAAATGAGGCCTGCTGAAGATAATGCTTTTTTTTTTTTTAATCTCTAAGTTGTGGGAGATTTGGAAGCACAAAGGTGTTTTAAAAGTCGTTTGAGTAATTGGTAGGAACTGGGGTTTGGAGAGATGGAGTCAGATGGAAGAAGCTGAAAATAGGAAGCCCGTTAAATGAACATCAGGATGAGGAGGGCATTTTCAACATTTTTGGGCCCAGCAAGAGCAGCCTCCCCCTCCACTTCCATTTCCATAGAAGACACAGGCTAATAAGCATCTGCCCACCTGTCCTGAGCTTATGGAAAGTCACTTTCACCAAATGCTCACTCAGGTATCTGTCATCGAGTGCAGGGAACTCTCAAAGCACTTGAGAAACGACTCATGACAAAAATAACCTGCTGCCCAGGGTGTGCATGGTTGAGGGGACACACAGACAATGGACAGAAAGACAGCATGACCCCAGACCTCTCATAGGGACTGGCCGTGTGGGGAGTTGGACGGAGGGAGAACGACAGGAGACATGGGTCAGTGTTGAAGGAGCTCATATTATAAAGCTGCTGCTTACCCGGAGGTCAGTCCTGATGGCTTTCCTGCTCTGATACTGGAGATCTGGGAGGCAACAGCTGTCCTCACAGCGAGGCCCATGTCAATTCAAATGACAAGATGCAGACATGCTTCTAGCACACATTTTAATAAGATTACACACCAAAGGAGCATTACTGGAGGGTGAGATGGGGCTGTGGAGAGGGACAGGCCGGGGACAGAGCACAGGACAGCAGGAAGCGTAGATGCTTCACAGCTCCAAGGTGACTCTCGGGCTTCAGAGTGGACTTTGTAATTGATGACAGACATGATTTAATTCAACCTGGCAGTAACCTGATAGAGCTGCAATTGCCCTTTTTCTCTTCCTCCACGTGGTGTGGGTCCTCCCAGTCCCGAAAGCTGCTGAATCAGGAATCACTGCATCACAGTGTCATGGACTGTGATGGTTCTGAGCCCCTGCCTGAGGTCCTCTGTTAACTTTCTGTAATATGGTGGAGCCCATAGGTTTGGAAATCATTGCTTCTTGCCTGGGTGTTGTGGTGTTGAATACCTGAGCATATGAGAATGTGACTCTGCTTGGGTTCACACCAGCTGACCCTTTACTGGGCAGCCATTTTCTCTAGTGCCTCTCCTGGAATTTATCATGTAGTTTTGAGCCTCCTGGTTTGCCTTACAGCCACATATTTCTCTTCTTTCCCAGTTCTTTGAAACACCACTCAGACAGTACCAGGCTCATTTGCTTTATCGGCTGAGTTCTTCACACCCTTCTAGAAACGGCTGAAGGAGAGTTACATTGAATGTTCACAGACACTGGAAACAAGCACCACCTCCAGAAACATTTTGTGTGTGATGAGAATAAGCGGATGTTGTCACTGTCATACGGTAACAGCTGCTGCAATGGAACTATGACCAAAGCAATTTGGGGAGGGAAGGGCTTAGTCTTCTAAATCAGTTCATCACTGAAGGAAGTCAGGGCAGGAACTCAAACAAGGCAGGAACCCGGAGGCAGGAGCTGGTGCAGAAGCCACAAAGGGGTGCTGTTTACTGACTTTCCCTCCATGTTTTTCTCAGACTGCTTTCTTATAAAGCCTAGGACCACCCGCTCAAGGATGGTACCACACACAAGAGGCTGGGCCCTTGCCCATAATCGCTAATTAAGAAAATGCTTTATAGACTTATCTACAGCTTACTCTTATGAAAGCAGTTTCTCAGGTAAAGTTCCCTCCTCTCAGATGACTTTAGCTTGCATCAAGTTGACATAAGACCAGCCAACCCAGACCTTCAAGTGAATGTAACTAGCATTGACTCCTTTGCATAAACTAGTCTGGAAAATGTCCACTTCCGTTTCTTTGAAGGAAGGAGGAGCCAAGGGCCCAAGGGCAGAGCATGTTTAGGAAGAGCAGGGCTTGGGGCAGCTACACATGGCAGAAGGGTGTCAATGCACGCTTGGCCACACCAGGTGCTCTGCAGGTGGACAGAGTACAGTCCCAGGAAGATAAAATTCGTCACTGCAACCATTGTCTGTGCTTTTTATTGGCAGGTATGCTGTTCAAATCTGTCCAGCTTGCTGCATCAGTTTCCATGCAAGAAAACTCACAAGGTCTTACACTCAGAAATTCACTTCATATAAAACCATAAAGCAAGTCTCTCCAAAGATCCAGTAAAGTGGACCCCAAATAGTGCGTTTCATCTTATGCTCTCTAAATATTTCCTCCGAGTTCTCCCAGCCCAGAGCTGTATTTTCACATTATGCTTTTTATCGTCACTCCTGGAATATTAAAATATTAAAAACATGAAAATTCGAGAGCAATAACATCTGCAGTGAGCCGTCCCCCTACCTCTGCATGGATGCAGGGACACCTCACAGCAATGTGGCCCTTCTCTTTCTTTGMTCTTCAGTGTAAAAGTGCCCTTGAGTAGATCTGGCTTTCAAAACCAACACTTACTCATCTTGGTTGGAAAATTCCTGTGACCCCTTCCATGGGTCCCAGCAGGTTATAAAGAATGCCAAATCTGTACTCACAGAATCCCAGAGCAGGTTGCAGACAGTCCTATGGCTGGGCAACTTTTCTACAGAGATTGAACTTTAAACTTGCATGTTAGAGACTTCCTAGCTTTTTCCTAAGCCAATTTTCTTTATCCTAGAGAATTTCTAGGGCATGAATGTGTGTGTGTGTGTGTGTGTGTGTGTGTGTGTGTGTGTGTGTATGTGTGTGTGTGTTTATGTGTGTTTATGTTTAGGTGTATGAAGAAATAGTTGCATCTAGGATTAACCTATGAACTCTCCTTCACTAGATGTCCTAACCAGAACAAATCCAAAGGATGAAGGAGCCTCATCCAGCCAACAGAAGTCATTTACTAGACTCTATATAAGTTATAATAAATCTTCTTGGATTGAGCTACCAAGTTATGCATTTCTTATCACTTACTATTACTGGGGTCTAGAGCCAAGAGATGATAACTTTGGGGTTAGTTCTATTGCTTTGAAGACAGGACCTCACTATGTAGTCTAAGCTAGCCTGGAGCTTGCTATGTAGACCAGACTGGTCTCAGACTCACAGATATCAACCTGCCTCTGCCTCCCTGGTCTGTGGATTAAAGGCAAATGCCACCATGCCAAGCACGGAAATTATTCTTTAAAAAATTGTTTCTGAAAATTTTATATATAATGGATTTTGATCATATCCTACTATCCCTGGGACATGTTAACTCATTTCCCTATTTCCTATTTTCTTTACTGTTACTTTATCATGAAAATGCTTTAGTCTAATCAGCCCTTACTATATACAAAAAGATATAGGACCATATGATGGGCTATGGGCAACCTACCGGTGTCTTGCTGTGGGAAGCGGCTCTTTCCCTCAGTAGAAATGAACCTCCAATAGTTCCTCAGCTAGGGACGAATACTGGGAGTCCTTCCTCSATCCATGCTTGAATGTTGACAGGCTCGATCTTTTATTGGCCTTGTGCAAGCAACCAGAGTGGAGTTGACTTGTGCGTCAGCCATGATGTGCCCAGAAGACAGCATTTCACAGACCCCATTTTCTGCCTCGTATACTCTGCCTGCTTCGCTGTGAAGTCCCTTGATCCTGAAGGCCTGGCAGTGACATTGGATATTCCTCTATGGCTCAGTCACTTACTCTCAGCACTTGGTAGCCAGTTCTGAGACTCTGCATTCACCATTACCCAATGTGCACAGATAAATATTAGGAAGGTAGTTAGTTAAACAATACCAGTATGTTCCTCCATCATATATGATCTCATATATAGACATGGGCTTCTGACAAAGTTTACAGTACCAAATGTAAAATTCTTTCTGAGGAAAAAGTCTTAAAATCCAATCACTAAATGCTTGGTTATTTCTATAGACATCATAGAGCTATTATATCAAAAAGCACAACTTTCCTGGCCCATCAGTATTATACCATTAAGAATTCAGGCCTGAGTAAGATAAAAAAAAATGGATATCATTCCCCCAAGAAGCTCACATAGAACATTCCAGATCTGTGAAAGCTGTTTAACAGGAAGAAAATTTTCTAGCCAGTTTGCAATTGACTTCTCAGTGGTCTGTAACCAGCGTAGGTGGTATCTAAATGGTATTTTTAGTGCTACAAAGAAATACAATTTGGTGGAGGTGCTTTATAAGATTGGACACAGGTAAGGAGGACTGAGTGTTTATGAGTCCCAGGACTAAGGGCGCTTGGAAGCTGTCTCTTAGTTTGAAGGACATGGAGCAGAGTTATTCCTGGAAGAAGCTGAGACCTTGGCTGGAGGAAGGAACCTGCAGAGAGCAGCTCTGGTCTCGGAAGAGCCCATCAGGGAGCACACTGCAGCATGAAAGACACTAAGTGGGCACAGTGGGTGTCTCGGTGTCCATTATGCCAGGCCTGCTGCAGCCCTTCATCGGCAGGCAGACTYACAACTGAGTTATGTTCCATATAACCTGTGAATGTTAGACTCGGGGACGAGAGAAGATTGCGGGGTAGAAATAAGTCCCAAAGAGGCCAAAATAATACATTTCAGTGTAGACATGCTAAGTCAAAAAGAACTGTGGTCAAGTGGGGTGGGTGCAGCCAGCAGGCTTGTGTATCAGTCTGTGCTTGTTTTTTCTTCTCCACAGTGTTCTTCTCCCCAGGGAGCTGCAGGCTCACCACTCAGAGCTCTGATTCGAGCTGTGTTTCTATCACTTATTATTTCCATTGCAGATTTCTTTAAAGCAGGAGGAATGTAAACAGCTTCGGCAGGGGGTTCACTTTCTGAGCATAATTACTGGCTCTGAATCCTCCTTCTCAGATCTCATTTCAATTAAATTCAATGTCACTTAGTGTTTCTCTTACTGTGTTTACAGATACCAGGCCCTGCTCAGATGACATGAGAACCCCTACAATCCGACATCACCTATCCATCCCTCAGACAGGCAGGCATGGGAGTGGAGCAGGAGCCCATTCACCATCTTGCCTTCTGCCATGTCTGGTGCTAAGCATGCCAATAGGAAGTTGCAATTAAGTTCAAATGTAGGGGTCTGTCACCTTCAAGAGCCTGCAGTGGATGGTACACAGTGAGAGATATTGATGGCATTCCCGGTGTCCTCTTCACGGGGATCTGTTCTGTCCTGGTTCCTCCAGGCTCTGTGAACTGGATAGGGCAGACTTAGGATTCTCTATTCTCAAGAACTAAACAGCAGGGAACTGTTAGGATTCTGTCTAAGCTCCACCCCACAATTACCTGGAGGTCCTGAGTTCAAATCCTAGCAAGCGCATGGTGGCTCACAACCATCCCTAAAGCCCTCTTATAGTGGGCCAGGCCTACCTGGCTGTGCCAGGCAACTGTGGGCCGGGGCAGACCTGGCTGTTGGTAGGTAATTGTAGGATGGAGCTTAGACAGAATCCTAATAGGGGCAGCAGTGCCTTCCCTGATTCACTGGCTCTGAGACTCAACAAGCTCACCTAAGGCCACAGATCACAGGCTGGCTTGAAGGTGTTGTTTTCCTATAAACCCTGTGTAATTACAGATTAAACTGTGGAGCACCTGTCAGTTTAGATAGGAGAAAAGCCAACATGTGTTTAAAGTAAAGGGCTGAGCTTGTAGAGAGCAGAGCAAAACTGGAGACTCTTATGGGCATCAAAAGAAGCAAGCCCTGTGCTGAATTATGGGAGTCAGCATGAACAGCCAGGGCAAGAAGGTTGAGGGGGAATCTGAGGCAGAAGCTGGCCTGATGCAGCCCAGGCTGAGGATGTCACCAGCACTGGGACATGAAAAGCCAGGAATACTTTCTGGAGCCTCTGTATGGGGTGTGATACAGCCAACACCTTGAACTCAGATGTTTGGCCTTCAAAACATTGAGAGAGTTGAGTGCTCTTGATTAATGGCAACCACTTTGTGCTCATTTGTTGAAGCTTTCGCAAAAACTAAGGGATGTTCTTTCAGACGTCCTCTTGCAGACTTCCAGGTCCTAGTCTCCTCTGTTGCCTGCTGTGCNACAACTGAGTTATGTTCCATATAACCTGTGAATGTTAGACTCGGGGACGAGAGAAGATTGCGGGGTAGAAATAAGTCCCAAAGAGGCCAAAATAATACATTTCAGTGTAGACATGCTAAGTCAAAAAGAACTGTGGTCAAGTGGGGTGGGTGCAGCCAGCAGGCTTGTGTATCAGTCTGTGCTTGTTTTTTCTTCTCCACAGTGTTCTTCTCCCCAGGGAGCTGCAGGCTCACCACTCAGAGCTCTGATTCGAGCTGTGTTTCTATCACTTATTATTTCCATTGCAGATTTCTTTAAAGCAGGAGGAATGTAAACAGCTTCGGCAGGGGGTTCACTTTCTGAGCATAATTACTGGCTCTGAATCCTCCTTCTCAGATCTCATTTCAATTAAATTCAATGTCACTTAGTGTTTCTCTTACTGTGTTTACAGATACCAGGCCCTGCTCAGATGACATGAGAACCCCTACAATCCGACATCACCTATCCATCCCTCAGACAGGCAGGCATGGGAGTGGAGCAGGAGCCCATTCACCATCTTGCCTTCTGCCATGTCTGGTGCTAAGCATGCCAATAGGAAGTTGCAATTAAGTTCAAATGTAGGGGTCTGTCACCTTCAAGAGCCTGCAGTGGATGGTACACAGTGAGAGATATTGATGGCATTCCCGGTGTCCTCTTCACGGGGATCTGTTCTGTCCTGGTTCCTCCAGGCTCTGTGAACTGGATAGGGCAGACTTAGGATTCTCTATTCTCAAGAACTAAACAGCAGGGAACTGTTAGGATTCTGTCTAAGCTCCACCCCACAATTACCTGGAGGTCCTGAGTTCAAATCCTAGCAAGCGCATGGTGGCTCACAACCATCCCTAAAGCCCTCTTATAGTGGGCCAGGCCTACCTGGCTGTGCCAGGCAACTGTGGGCCGGGGCAGACCTGGCTGTTGGTAGGTAATTGTAGGATGGAGCTTAGACAGAATCCTAATAGGGGCAGCAGTGCCTTCCCTGATTCACTGGCTCTGAGACTCAACAAGCTCACCTAAGGCCACAGATCACAGGCTGGCTTGAAGGTGTTGTTTTCCTATAAACCCTGTGTAATTACAGATTAAACTGTGGAGCACCTGTCAGTTTAGATAGGAGAAAAGCCAACATGTGTTTAAAGTAAAGGGCTGAGCTTGTAGAGAGCAGAGCAAAACTGGAGACTCTTATGGGCATCAAAAGAAGCAAGCCCTGTGCTGAATTATGGGAGTCAGCATGAACAGCCAGGGCAAGAAGGTTGAGGGGGAATCTGAGGCAGAAGCTGGCCTGATGCAGCCCAGGCTGAGGATGTCACCAGCACTGGGACATGAAAAGCCAGGAATACTTTCTGGAGCCTCTGTATGGGGTGTGATACAGCCAACACCTTGAACTCAGATGTTTGGCCTTCAAAACATTGAGAGAGTTGAGTGCTCTTGATTAATGGCAACCACTTTGTGYTCATTTGTTGAAGCTTTCGCAAAAACTAAGGGATGTTCTTTCAGACGTCCTCTTGCAGACTTCCAGGTCCTAGTCTCCTCTGTTGCCTGCTGTGCACTTCACTTCCTAAAAAACAGTCTGCAGGTTTTCCTCAGGGGTTGGTGGGGAAATACAGACTCTCTCTATGAAGCCCAAGTTGTTCCGGAACACTCTTTGTAGCCAAGGGTGGCCTTAAGGTCACGACTTTTCTACTTTAGCCAGCRGAGAGCTGAAGTGTGTGTGTGTGTGTGTGTGTGTGTGTGTGTGTGTGTGTGTGTGTGTGAAGATGCCACATGTTCAGAGATGATGCTGATGTGGCAGCCACATTCTAGAACCTGACTCATCCTCTGAGCATGCCAAGAGAGGCTGCTGACTACTGACAAAACCACATGACCCCAGTGCCCTGGAACTGAGGGGATGGTGTTTGCTATTTGTGATTACTGATTTGTAGAGTAGCTCTTTTGTATGCAATTGACATTAGCTTTTGCATTAAGATCTTGTATGAATGGACTGAGTCTATCTGAATAATCCAGAAGAGCCTTTAAGCTCAGTATCTCCCTTTACATCGGTAAAATCTCTTTGGACATGTAAGGGAATGTAGTCACAGACTCTGGGAATCGAGCCCCAATGRGTGTTGTTTGTGTACCAGGAAGGTGGGAACATGGATACAGAAGTGCCAGCAGAGAGAAGAGCCAAAGTCATTGATACATTGCAAAATTTCTATAGCTACTGAGAAGGCATATGAAAGCAAATCACTGGAGGTCCCTTGCTAAGGATCTTCCACAGGTATTAGGCTCAGAGCTTCCTGCTGTAGGGATCTCATCATCTGCTTTGCTCACCCAGATGCTTATTCAATGCTGTCCAGTATCTCTGGCCCTATTCTAATTAAGAAGTCCAGTTACTGAGCTGGCCCCGGGGCCATCCAGCAGATGGTACCAAGCAGGAAATAGTATTTCTAACTAGAGTCTTTTCCTCATGGGTCTGGCTCTGTTTTGAGATTCTAATCTGAGCCCTAAGGCCTCCTCCTTCCCTCCTGTGACGCTTTCTGTGGTCCACTTGTTATACTGTTTGTACCAGTGTTCTAGTGGACATGTGACCACGATTTGATAATATTGTGAAGGGCTCTGAATTTTTCATCAACACGAAGGCATGTTTGGACCTTGCTTAGAGGTTTTCCTCCTATAAAATGAAAAAAAATACACGCAAAAAATACGATGAAACATTGAAAATTTAGACAGAAATGAGCTTAGAGTGAACACCCAGTTGGGGTAATCAAGCCCACAGAGTCTCAGTACAAGCTCTCACTGAATGTCCCAAAGCTGGGTTCCTTCCTCACAGGGTGGGGATGCTGGAAATGCTTTTGTCTTTAAACCATGGCCATTCTGACTTTCTGACTCTTGCCATGTGTCCAWGCTATTGGACATCACCTTGGGATGCTCGCAGTAAGAAGCACTCCCCCAGCTTTGTGCTTAATCTAAAAAGCTATTCTGTTGTCCCTTGCTCCTCACTCTCCTACAATGACTTTCAGAGCACTTGAAAAGAAGAATCTGGTTTCAATTTCTTCTGTCAACTGTGACTTGCAAGTGAGCAAGGCACGGTTCACTTTCCTGCCACCAGTGAAAGTGATTTTATGTGGGACTTAGGGTAGAGACTCAGAAGTGTGAGCTGTATCTCCTGAACCAAGGGAGGGAAGACTGATCACACGGGGGTGGGCGTGGGAGGGGATGTTTCTCTCCTCTTCCCACCTCTGACTGATGTACTGTAAGGCTATGTTTATGGTGTGATTGAAGGGAGACTGGGGAAGGCTGTTTTTGAGAAATGGAAAGGATTGTAGGAACATCTGATAGTGGAAAAGCCATTTGATAACAGGCCACGGGTGTCATTTCTAGCAGGCAAGAAGGCAGTGGATCACCCTGACACCTGCCTTATCGGATGAAGTGTAAGGAATATGGCAGCACCTTGGCATGCTCATGGCTATGTCACAGGGAATGAGGCACAGCAAGCGGTGAGACAGGAAATTGGTATGTTCCTTGGGGGTTTATAATGTGATCTGTGCACATCATTGAATGTCTCTGTGAGTTAATTCCAGGCTGTTGTTTGTAAAGTCCACTGCACTGCTCATGATCTACAGTCCTGGCTACTGGGAAGCATCCTTGTCATTAATGTCACATAAATACTTGTCTCAAAGCAGCATCTAAGACACATGCAGATCTGATACGTCCAACACCCCCCAGCATAGTCTCTCCCAGTCTTTAGAGTATCCTTACCATGAACCATCACAATGTATTACCCACTTCTGTTTCTTTAAGCCACATGGCCATTCTGTTCTGACTGTAACCAAGACACTCAACTGCAAGAGGAAAGCCCAGAGTCACCACCATGTGACCGTGATACTTTCATGCCATGCCATTTCCTGACT
This sequence comes from Apodemus speciosus, assembly GCA_002335545.1. Lineage (NCBI taxonomy): Eukaryota > Metazoa > Chordata > Mammalia > Rodentia > Muridae > Apodemus > Apodemus speciosus. Next base: position 14,058 of record BDUI01014039.1, on the reverse strand, counting down.
GATTTTGAGACATATTCCATGACTTCTGGTCAGCCATTTATCAGCATGCAAATATACGGCATACATGGTATTTGCCATAAAAAGTTCTGCTGAAGTTAAGTAACAGTGTTCCTGAGCACTCTCATGAGGATGTGGTGTTAGAATGACGGAATAATTACACTCCATTTCAGGCAGCATGCACACAGCACACAGCCCTTTCTCTAATGCGAACAAAGCACCATGGCTTTACAGTTCCTGGCCAAGAAAATGTAACCCTGGGGCTGGAAAGAAGGCTAATCAGTTGAAAGCACTTGCTGTTCTTCCAGTCATGTCAGGTGGCCCACAGCCTACGATAACTTAGCTCCAAGGGATCTGCTGCTCTCTTCTGTCCTCTGCTGGCACCTCCACTCAAATGTGAATACACACACACACACACACACACACACACACACACACACACACATGCTCACACACACATGCCCTCACACACATGCTCTCTCTCTCACACACAAATAAGTATATTTAAATAAATTTATAAAGACAATCTTGTACAGAGTTCTATTTATAGATACACTTTAATCTTCTTCTGAGTTTTGATTAGTAATAAGGACTTGGACCTACCTTGTCTGAACCCACATTCATTTTGTAATATATCTAATGAGAGGAGCTTAGATTTTTCAGATTGTTTTCTTCCTATTTCATTTTTATTTGAATGAAATATTGACTCATCACCAGCAGAAATATAATGTGTAGGGATTTTTATATTTAAAAGTATCACAATGGCTAGGGGTGTAAGTCAGTGGTGGAGAACTTACATGGAATGCTGCAGCTTTAATCTCTGGTAATGAGATGAATGGATGAATATTAGATAGATAGGTAGATAGGTAGATAGATAGATAGATAGATAGA
>BDUI01014039.1:0-10580 GCA_002335545.1 Apodemus speciosus | reverse complement strand
AAAAAAAAAAAAAAGATTAGTGTCATTAAAAAAATTGTAGGAGTTGGAGCCCTGGATTGGAAAAAGTCTGCATCAGTTGGGAGACTTTATTTTTCTAATTTGTATTTGGCAGCGTTAATGATCTGAAGTGTTCCAATAATTATAAAAGCAAGAAGGCCGGAAACATAACAAGATGCAAATTGCCTCATTCCCACAACCGCACAGTGCTTAGATACTCACAATGGCCGTTATTCAGAATTTTATACTTTCCCTGTTTTTCGAGTTTCAAAGTGGCAATTTGCTCTCTGGCAAGATGAGTATTTTGGTTGGTCTAAATGGTAATGTAAAACTGGAATAAAGAAAGGCTGCCAATCACGTGCTCCCATAGCTGGCACAGAAGATGATGTCTTCTGCATGACAGGGGTTTTTAAGGAATTTCCAGTACAAAATGCCTATTTTGATGGAATGGGTTGGTGAATCCCTAATGAAGCATGGAGCACTCAAGATAGAGCAGGAGGGACAGGATCCAGCCCTGAGGATTACCCCCGCTACACCTCCCAAGAATGTATAGGCGTCTTCTACATGCGTGCTGTGTCTCAAGCCCAGGATTTCATGCATGCCAGATAAGAACTCTACCAGTGGTGCTGTATCAGTAGCCCCCAATCCGATAGTACCTATTTTGAAGGTTTAACTCTGCAGTCAGTGTGTGTGTATTTTAAAAATATAGTCATTGGTAACTGTCAAGATATGAATGTGAATTCCCTACCGTCTCAAGCGGTCGAACCCCAGAGGGCTCAGGGCACTGTTTGTAAAGGTGGTTGGACTTTTCTGAGGAGGTGGAGCCTTGATAGAGGAAGTAGGTCACTGGGAGGCGGGCCTTGAAGGTTTATGTCTGAGCTCCACTTCCTGTTCATGCCCAGCTTGCCCACTGTTCCTGAAGTGTGACTAGCAGCGTCCCACGTCTGCCGCCTTGCTCTCACTACCAAGGTGGATGGCATCGYCTTGAACTGCAAGCCAAAAGAAGTCCTACTTTTAAGTTGCTTCTTGTCTAGACTCTTGTCAAGGAATACAGAGAGGCAGCTAACACAAGAATACCGATTCTCCTTCAGTAAGCTATAGGTGTCGATTCTGCCCTTGGTATATTCAGCGAGGCATCAACTTCTAAAATGAACCAATGTATTCCTTGGAAGCATTTGCTTCCTAGGACTACTTGGCAACGAGGGTTCGAAACGTCTTCCAAATAGAATAAAAATTCCATAGAATAGAAGTAAGACAACATTTTGTTTAAGGATTATTTTGTCTGTAGCAAATCAGCTTTGTGAAGAAGACTGCAGCCGCATGCTTTAAGACGCATGAGCTGTGCCCACAAGAAAGGTTAGAATACTGGTCCTGCTGTTATTACAGAGATTCAGTGCCCGAATTCCTCATCCTCCTCTCTGTATCCCATTTCGATGTTGTAGGATATATTAGCACTTTCCAGTGCTAGTGCCGGCACCGGTGGGCCACAGGGCTCCAGCCGGGTGATATCACCTCGGAGGTCTCTCTGCCCGCCAACTCTGGCAGGGCCGGAGCTCCCAAGTTTCTCTCACTGCCACACAAVGATCACCCACCCCACGGTCAGCCATCACAACACCCATTTACCCAGTCAAAACTCTTAAAGCTTATATTTAACCAATCAGATTTATGTATCAATAAAATCACAGTTTACAAGATGCCAATATGATAATTTCAGAGCCAATTGATAACGATAAAAGCTTTATTCCAATTATTCTAACCTTATGATATCATAACTACCTGTGGCTGGTTCAAGCCAGCTGGTTCACTTCACCACGTTCTCCTCCTCCTTCTCTCTGCTAAGCTCTCCATCTTTGCAACTCTTAGCTCCGCCTGCCTCCCTTTTCCCTGTCCAATCACAGGCCTCCTGCTGCCCTAATGAAACTGGACAGGGAAAATCCTGCAACATTTCTCCATCTCAAAGAGGAGCTGATAATGCCCTCATGAGTGGGACATTTTAGGGTAATGACTGGTTTCCTCTGTCATCCAGCACCTTACTAGTCCAGCAGTTCACACCATGGCCTTTTGCTATTTTCACTACAATTCCTATTTAACGTGTAACAAAGTAAGGAGTTAATCTCTCTGCTGGAACAACACCATGTTATTTGTGAATGAGGGTACTCAAATTTGTCCTTTCCATAACACAGACCATTAGAACTGAAAAGTAGGTCATTTTGTCTAAAACGATGTAAATAGACAAGCAAGGCTAAGGGTCCTTGACACACCAAAAAAAAAAAAAAATTGCATTTTCTTCCATTAAATAGTTTGGGCATCTAAGAATATAGTGAAGACAAAGGGTACCTCAGAAGCTGATGGGTGTCCTGGAGCGGCCTTGGCTAGGGATGTGTTTGGCAGGGGTTGATATCTCAGGAGGGTGTGTGTGTGYGTGGGTGTGTGAGTGTGTGTAAGTGTGTATGAGTGTGTGTGTGTGAGTATGTGTGTGAGAGAGAGTGTGTGTGTATGTGTGTGAGTGTGTGTGTGTGTGTGCAGTTTTGCCTTAGCATAGTGTTTGGTATGTGTTGGGGTGTTGGGTGGGTGATAGGGCATCCTTTGAGGGCAGGATGTAGTAGGCACACATACACGCCTACTAGAACTTTACATCAGCATCACCTCTGGCGTGTGTGTCTTCATTATAACTCGCAGAAAGATCTATGCACCAGTGTCATCCTTTTTTTTTTTCCCAGAATCAACACCTCATTTCCTTTTCAATGAGGTCAGATTCTTGAATATACATGAGCTTTGAGAGACACACTTCTCTCCATGAGAAAAAGCATGGCATTGTCTCAGCACAAAGGCGTGCACTGGCCCTGSTCCTGACCTGCTGAGGCTCCTCACTCGAGTAGCTGATGGCTCCACATATCAGACTCTGGGGAATGTCATAGCAGGAAGGAAGTGGGTGTCTTTCTTTCCTGCATAAGCAGGCAACCCGAGGGAACATCTTAGCAACCGGGAGTTATTTGGCTTGGGCTATGTCCAAGGATRTACTTTACAGCAGAGACCTCCCTGTGCAGARCTCTGTACAATGCATCTAGCAACCTGCTAGCAGCCTTGGACAGAGCTGCCCTCACACCCCACTCCAAACAATGGAATACAATTCTCCTCTTAATGGTTATCACACTTTAGCAAGTTCTACCCCAGCTCAGTCTTAGTAAGGGAGTAGTGAGGCCAGTCTGGCCTGAACTAGCTCTGAGTACATGAACAATAAGGCAAACTATGTCTTGTGAGGTAATTTTTGGGAAGAATACTGTACTATCTTAAGCCCGTGCATAGTTGGGCATGTATATGATTACAATCAGGTGCAGTATGGGAAGCGGCATCTGAAGGAGCTTAACTTACTCTGTCATAACAGAACCACCCAAGCTGCTCCCCTTGGCAAGTAAACGCCTTCAGCTGAACCCCATAAGAGGAGGCTCCAGGCCRTAATCACAGGCTCTGCACATCCCCACGCCCATGGCTGCTGCCTTCTTGATGCTGCAGTTTCCTCTGTACTGCCACTCTGGGATAGAGTTTACTCACYATCTTTCATTCTGCATGAGGTTTTTGTTCAGTCCTTTGGATACACCTGGCCCAGATACCAAGTACTGGAGACAGTGGAGGCACTATTGCAGAAAGGGGAGACTTTGGTTCCCTGGAAAAGCAGATTTCACAGAGGCAGCCTAGGTTAGCCAGAGTGAAGGGTCCTGGATGCAGCCTCTTCTCAGCAGGGTTCTTTGTCATCTTCTTTTCAAGGCTTGTTTCTTTGTTTATATTTGTGTGTATGTGTTTCTCTGTGNGCTATTGGACATCACCTTGGGATGCTCGCAGTAAGAAGCACTCCCCCAGCTTTGTGCTTAATCTAAAAAGCTATTCTGTTGTCCCTTGCTCCTCACTCTCCTACAATGACTTTCAGAGCACTTGAAAAGAAGAATCTGGTTTCAATTTCTTCTGTCAACTGTGACTTGCAAGTGAGCAAGGCACGGTTCACTTTCCTGCCACCAGTGAAAGTGATTTTATGTGGGACTTAGGGTAGAGACTCAGAAGTGTGAGCTGTATCTCCTGAACCAAGGGAGGGAAGACTGATCACACGGGGGTGGGCGTGGGAGGGGATGTTTCTCTCCTCTTCCCACCTCTGACTGATGTACTGTAAGGCTATGTTTATGGTGTGATTGAAGGGAGACTGGGGAAGGCTGTTTTTGAGAAATGGAAAGGATTGTAGGAACATCTGATAGTGGAAAAGCCATTTGATAACAGGCCACGGGTGTCATTTCTAGCAGGCAAGAAGGCAGTGGATCACCCTGACACCTGCCTTATCGGATGAAGTGTAAGGAATATGGCAGCACCTTGGCATGCTCATGGCTATGTCACAGGGAATGAGGCACAGCAAGCGGTGAGACAGGAAATTGGTATGTTCCTTGGGGGTTTATAATGTGATCTGTGCACATCATTGAATGTCTCTGTGAGTTAATTCCAGGCTGTTGTTTGTAAAGTCCACTGCACTGCTCATGATCTACAGTCCTGGCTACTGGGAAGCATCCTTGTCATTAATGTCACATAAATACTTGTCTCAAAGCAGCATCTAAGACACATGCAGATCTGATACGTCCAACACCCCCCAGCATAGTCTCTCCCAGTCTTTAGAGTATCCTTACCATGAACCATCACAATGTATTACCCACTTCTGTTTCTTTAAGCCACATGGCCATTCTGTTCTGACTGTAACCAAGACACTCAACTGCAAGAGGAAAGCCCAGAGTCACCACCATGTGACCGTGATACTTTCATGCCATGCCATTTCCTGACTGATTTTGAGACATATTCCATGACTTCTGGTCAGCCATTTATCAGCATGCAAATATACGGCATACATGGTATTTGCCATAAAAAGTTCTGCTGAAGTTAAGTAACAGTGTTCCTGAGCACTCTCATGAGGATGTGGTGTTAGAATGACGGAATAATTACACTCCATTTCAGGCAGCATGCACACAGCACACAGCCCTTTCTCTAATGCGAACAAAGCACCATGGCTTTACAGTTCCTGGCCAAGAAAATGTAACCCTGGGGCTGGAAAGAAGGCTAATCAGTTGAAAGCACTTGCTGTTCTTCCAGTCATGTCAGGTGGCCCACAGCCTACGATAACTTAGCTCCAAGGGATCTGCTGCTCTCTTCTGTCCTCTGCTGGCACCTCCACTCAAATGTGAATACACACACACACACACACACACACACACACACACACACACACATGCTCACACACACATGCCCTCACACACATGCTCTCTCTCTCACACACAAATAAGTATATTTAAATAAATTTATAAAGACAATCTTGTACAGAGTTCTATTTATAGATACACTTTAATCTTCTTCTGAGTTTTGATTAGTAATAAGGACTTGGACCTACCTTGTCTGAACCCACATTCATTTTGTAATATATCTAATGAGAGGAGCTTAGATTTTTCAGATTGTTTTCTTCCTATTTCATTTTTATTTGAATGAAATATTGACTCATCACCAGCAGAAATATAATGTGTAGGGATTTTTATATTTAAAAGTATCACAATGGCTAGGGGTGTAAGTCAGTGGTGGAGAACTTACATGGAATGCTGCAGCTTTAATCTCTGGTAATGAGATGAATGGATGAATATTAGATAGATAGGTAGATAGGTAGATAGATAGATAGATAGATAGATAGAAGAAATAGATGATATAGAGATAGAGATAGAAAGATAGTAGAGATAGATAGATAGTAGAGATAGATAGATAGCTAGATAAATGATAGATAGTAGAGATAGATAGTAAAGATAGATAAATAGTATAGGTGATAGATAGTAGAGATGGATGGTAGAGATAGATGATAGATAAATAGATAGATGATAGATAATAGATAATAGAGATAGATGATAGATAGATGATAGATAGATGGTAGAGATAGATGATAGATGATAGATAGATAGATAGTAGAGATAGATGATAGATGATAGGTAGATAGATGATAGATAGTAGAGATAGATGATAGATAGATGATAGATAGATGTATAGATAGAGATGTAAAGAATGTTCTGCACATAAGATGATTTATGGGTTACCTTGACATGGCCATACAGTCCCTGAATATTCATTATTCTATGTGTTTCTGTAAAGATCTTGTGAATAATGGTAACATTTAAACAGTAGGTAGAGTTAGACAGAGAGCCTTCTATGATGTAGGTGATCTCCATAGAATCAACTGATAGAGCTACACATTAACTCTGCAGGAAGGTGAACCTACCCTGATTGCAGGAGGGGAGAATTCTCCAACAGAAGGCTGTGGTCTTCTCAGTGTCCTGTAGTAATCACAACTCAATTGCTGAGCTCTCCTGGGCCTCTAGCTGGCTGACTTTACAATGGAATTGTATTCTCCTCTAGCCTGCCCTGAAGAATTTGGACTTGGCAGGCTCAACAATAATCCCAAGTACAAATTCTATACCACAAATTCCTCACCATGTGTTTGTGCACAAGCACTGTTGTGTTCTTGCATGTATATGCACTGTATGAGCCCATGTGTCCTTGTGTCTGCACTGTTGTGTCCTTGCACACATATGTACTATATGAGCTCCTCTGTCCTTGTGCACAAGCTCTGTTCTGTCCTTGCACACATATGTACTGTATGAGCTCCTGGTCCTTGTATCTGCACTGTATGTAATCCTATTGGTTCTATTTCTCAGATGACCCTGACTGAAGGGCTTTCTAACCCAGGAATGGGAAGAATCTCTGCACTCTGGTTTGTCTACTCCTGTTTCTCTTCACCCCACCTCGCGTCCACCAGAGACAGTAGCAGGTCCACTTCAGGAACAATGCAATAGAACAGCATTCCAGAATGCATGCCAGGAATATAGATAGGATGACATTTTTGCATGCTTCTAAGCTCAAAACAGGGAAATAGAAAGTTATTGAGAATGCTGACTTTTGGCTTCAGTAGTAGACTGTATATGTTTTATTTATTAATTAATTTTACAGAAATAATGTAGTAAATGTTTCAAAGCAGCAGGAAGACATTGCACACTCCCAGTACAAAGAGATGATCTGTGTCTGAGATGATTCATGCGCCAACGGCCTTGATTTGATTATTGCTCAATGTATATATAAAACATCCAACTGTACCACATAAATGCGTGCAGTTGTAACGTGCCAATTAAAAAGAAACATAAATAGTAACAATTAATATGTGCAACTAATAACTAGGTTATTATATAACCTATAACCTAGGTTGCTATCATAAAAGGACATTAAAGCTGAATTTTGGCTCCTAAACACCTAAAGCAATGAGCTTTTCAATGCTGTACATTTAAAAAAGACAGAAGCCATCTCATTTTGAATGGTTCATGGAGCTACRGCAGTTTGGTTTAAATGAGGATTATATACAAATGAGATACATGGCGTAAGAAACTGCATGATCTAAGAATACTGAATGTATTTTGTGTATGTGTCATATGCTTAGCCCACACATGCATATTGCAATGTGTATATATACAAATGTATACATGCAAGCTTTATACAATGCTTAGTATATGTATGAAAGAAACACTCCTGATTACACCCCTCTTTCTTAGAAGGAATGTTTGGGGAGCACTGGGTATCAACCTAAGCCTCAGGGCAGATGCTTGACAAATTTACTTAGAGAAGACACAATATTTTCTAAGTTTAGTTTTTTTAGAATGAACTTTAGAAAACATCCAGACACTGTAGAAATATGTTAACATGTCATAAAATATATTTGAGGTTTGTTTGTTTCAGCTGCATGAGTAGAAAACCAGGCAGATTGCCAGACTTCCTTGTGGCAAATCAGGAAGGCAGAACAGGGACCACAGGAGGTCCAGTATAAGTAGATCCCTGGAATGAGGCAGGCAATCCTAGGTCATTGTCTTTCCAATGTGGAGACCTCAACTGCACCTTTGTCATCTGAAACTGAGACCAGCAGTCAGCTAGTGTGCCTGTAATTGGACCCCTGTGTCCTGTGCGAGAATGCCCCACTCCTAAGGGAAGGCTTTAATTATGGATGTGAAATGATGCAGGGGCATTCGTATGTCCATGTGTTCTTGCACTGATTTTTATAAAGGTCATTTTTTAAAATTTATGCCAACACATTGAAACATTCATGTCAAATAAACAAAGGCCTAGGGCTTTGGGTAGGACTCTGTAGTATAAATACCTCTTTAAAAAGATTGCCCAGCCCTCCCAAATTGGTCTCCGTCTGTAAGCTTCATCTACTCGGCCTTTCTATTTCAGAGACTTTGACTTTGTGTGGCCTAGGCTGTTTCCCAAGGCTGCTCTCCTTTAGGGGTGATCAGTGTCGGTGCCCTGGGTCTGTGGGCAGGAGGTGGATCAGTGTTCTTTGTAGATTCCACCCTTTCCTGTTTCCTGGACCCTCTATCCCTGGCTTTTCTACACTATCAACTTGATCCTCCTGATCCCCAAACCTGTGGAAGCAAAATTTGACTGTAGGTTGGGGTCATTTATGGTTTTCTTCTGTTTCTGATCTTGTCTTCTTTTATTATTTTAAAATATTATATTTAAGTAACAAATTTTACATAGTCAGGATGGATGATGTGTTTATTTTGTGTATGTTACATACTGTCCAATGATTACCATGATCAAATTAATACTCCATTTCCCCTGCAGTGAATACTACATCCCCAGAAATGGGCTTATCCCATTTTATTTTATTTTATTTTATTTTATCATTTTCTAGGTGTCTCTATAGACCTGTTTACAAGATTAAAGTATCTTTCATATGTGAACACAAACAAGAGAGGCCCTCCATCCCAATGAACGTAGTCTGTCTGTCTGTAAGCAGTATACCTTCAGAACTGCTCCTGTCTTTTGATCTACTTTCTATCTACACAGTAGGAAGACATAATCATACTTTCTCTTTTATCAAAGGGGCAAAGCATTGCTCTAGACATTCATATTGAGTGGAGCTTATGACTACAAAGAAGAAATTGCAATAAAGTAAAAAAAAAAAAAAGATTAGTGTCATTAAAAAAATTGTAGGAGTTGGAGCCCTGGATTGGAAAAAGTCTGCATCAGTTGGGAGACTTTATTTTTCTAATTTGTATTTGGCAGCGTTAATGATCTGAAGTGTTCCAATAATTATAAAAGCAAGAAGGCCGGAAACATAACAAGATGCAAATTGCCTCATTCCCACAACCGCACAGTGCTTAGATACTCACAATGGCCGTTATTCAGAATTTTATACTTTCCCTGTTTTTCGAGTTTCAAAGTGGCAATTTGCTCTCTGGCAAGATGAGTATTTTGGTTGGTCTAAATGGTAATGTAAAACTGGAATAAAGAAAGGCTGCCAATCACGTGCTCCCATAGCTGGCACAGAAGATGATGTCTTCTGCATGACAGGGGTTTTTAAGGAATTTCCAGTACAAAATGCCTATTTTGATGGAATGGGTTGGTGAATCCCTAATGAAGCATGGAGCACTCAAGATAGAGCAGGAGGGACAGGATCCAGCCCTGAGGATTACCCCCGCTACACCTCCCAAGAATGTATAGGCGTCTTCTACATGCGTGCTGTGTCTCAAGCCCAGGATTTCATGCATGCCAGATAAGAACTCTACCAGTGGTGCTGTATCAGTAGCCCCCAATCCGATAGTACCTATTTTGAAGGTTTAACTCTGCAGTCAGTGTGTGTGTATTTTAAAAATATAGTCATTGGTAACTGTCAAGATATGAATGTGAATTCCCTACCGTCTCAAGCGGTCGAACCCCAGAGGGCTCAGGGCACTGTTTGTAAAGGTGGTTGGACTTTTCTGAGGAGGTGGAGCCTTGATAGAGGAAGTAGGTCACTGGGAGGCGGGCCTTGAAGGTTTATGTCTGAGCTCCACTTCCTGTTCATGCCCAGCTTGCCCACTGTTCCTGAAGTGTGACTAGCAGCGTCCCACGTCTGCCGCCTTGCTCTCACTACCAAGGTGGATGGCATCGYCTTGAACTGCAAGCCAAAAGAAGTCCTACTTTTAAGTTGCTTCTTGTCTAGACTCTTGTCAAGGAATACAGAGAGGCAGCTAACACAAGAATACCGATTCTCCTTCAGTAAGCTATAGGTGTCGATTCTGCCCTTGGTATATTCAGCGAGGCATCAACTTCTAAAATGAACCAATGTATTCCTTGGAAGCATTTGCTTCCTAGGACTACTTGGCAACGAGGGTTCGAAACGTCTTCCAAATAGAATAAAAATTCCATAGAATAGAAGTAAGACAACATTTTGTTTAAGGATTATTTTGTCTGTAGCAAATCAGCTTTGTGAAGAAGACTGCAGCCGCATGCTTTAAGACGCATGAGCTGTGCCCACAAGAAAGGTTAGAATACTGGTCCTGCTGTTATTACAGAGATTCAGTGCCCGAATTCCTCATCCTCCTCTCTGTATCCCATTTCGATGTTGTAGGATATATTAGCACTTTCCAGTGCTAGTGCCGGCACCGGTGGGCCACAGGGCTCCAGCCGGGTGATATCACCTCGGAGGTCTCTCTGCCCGCCAACTCTGGCAGGGCCGGAGCTCCCAAGTTTCTCTCACTGCCACACAA